>ML838368.1:0-10826 GCA_009831015.1 Picea engelmannii | reverse complement strand
CCCCAATAAATTGAAGAATATAAACCAAGGATCTAGGGTTTGGAGCAAGAAGTGAATCACTACAAAGGAGAAAAGACTAGTCTCACAAAATTCAAATCTTATGATTTTGAATGATAGGATGAGATCAGAGTAACTCAGAGACAAATGTACATGAGCCTCAAATAATTCCAAGACCTATCCACCCAATTACTCACATTACTAGACAAGGTCAAGGACAAAAAGGTATTTCTTTATGAAGTTCAACACAACATGGATGAGCTAAAGAAATGGAAGACATAATACAATAAAACACTTGAAGACCTGCCAAAGATGACCAAGACAAAAAAAATTAGTTAAACTATGCATCCCTATCAAGTTACCAAACAAACAATATAATGCTTGAGAAAGTCATTACCACATCAATCAACAACTTCAAGAGTTTATACACGCTTGCTGAAAAAGTGATTGAATGATGCCATTTACCACAACTTAGAGCTATGGGTGCACCTAGGCCCATAGATGAAATTTTGATAGAATTGGAGGATAGTATCAACAACAAAGAAATTGTGAGCTCATTCACATAGAGCTCGATGGCAAGACCTACAATTCTCACAATCCTGTGAAGTTTTTCCACCAAGGACAATTTTGTCTATAGTTGATTTTGTAGAGAATTACACATTTGCTGCACAAAAATAAATACAAAGTGAATATTATCATTCTGATCAATTCTCTATATTTTTCCACGTTCTATATAGACATGCTCAACAAGGTGTTTATAACATATAAAGCAATGATGACAATCAACGTGTTATTAAAGAATATCATTTTTATATAAGTGATGATCGGACACACGATACACATTATGTACACCATCGCTTTGATAAATTTTATGATTCATTGAAAAACAGTGGGATCAGATTCTATCGACATTGGATATGGTCAGATGGATGTGCAAGTCAATTCAAATATTCACGATCAATCTATTGGTTGTGTCATCTTCACAAGAAATCAAACATTACACATTGTTGGAATTTCTTTGAGACTGGTCATGGAAAAGGAGAGCATGATGGTGTAGGGGCATGTGTAAAACGAGCACTTTGAAGGAACCCTCATGTCAATCAATTTGAATCTACTTATCAAGTTGTTGAATGGTGCAAACAAACACCAAGCCATGAAAATAATTTGTCAAAGGATGTGCGCATGTGTGTGTATATATATGTTGTACAAACACGATATTTTTATTTGCATTAAAAAATATGATTTCCAATCATGTTCAATAGAGAAAGTTAATAAGTTCATGTATTTAACATGCATATTATTGAAATTTCATATTTATATTTAAATAAATTATTCTTGAACCGTGTGCAAGTTTTTTTGGCATATTAGCACAAAATATTTAGATAGATCAATCCCATATGATGCCAACACAATACATGGGACTCGAAAATTGCATTCAATTAAATGAATGCAATTTGATGGAAGAAATGAAACTTGTTTTTGTTAATTTTTCATAGAAGATACAAAATCCACAGACATTTGTGAAAACGAAACTGAGAAATATGTTAAATCTTGGAGACACACTGAAATTAATACAAAGGGGAAATGCCACTTGCAAGCTTAGAGGAGATTGAATCAAATGAAACTATAGTGTCAATTGATGGCGATAGAGTTTTCGATCTTCTTAGAGAAGGTAATTTATATTTCAATTGTTCAAACATATTTGTTATGCTTAAACAATGTAGATTTACATGAACTAGAGATATATAAAATTAATAAATAGTACAATTGTGTGCATGTGTGTTAAACTAACGAGAACTACTTGTTGGAACATGATGAGTTATTTGCAGGAGATGTCTTTACTGTGGTTGCACCTATAGACAACGATGGAAACATTAATTTATTAAAATATTTTGATGATAACGATTTTATATATGAAAGAGGATCCATTGTATTAAAAGGCTATTTTTTTCAAGAAACCCATCAAACCGATAGTCATGTTCACTTTCAAGACTATTAGTCAGATGCCATAAGTTGTCAATATAGTCATTTGGTATGTGCAACACGCATAAAGTTAATAGAGGTTCAATCAAGGAAAAGATCAAAAGTTAGAAAATGGAAAATGTCAAAATTCGATCATGAACGAATAATTGAAGATGGCATACCATTACAATTTTTTTAAACAAGTGGCATTCTAGAATTTTTTATTTTGCATGAAGTACACGTATATATGGATATGTAATATTCTAGAATCATCTTGTTTGGTTTATTTTTGTGGTCCATTCAAAGAATGTTATTTTTTATGAATTGTAACTTACTGAGCTTTATTTACATTCAAGTCATATAATTTGTTCCTAAATGAGCAAAAAAAATTAACTACTACAATACCTCCTCTCCCCATACTCTTCATCCACGTCTACAAGACTAGCCCAAGTTTGGACTTAAAGATATCTATGATCGATTTGTTTGGAAAAGGTGGAATGTGATAAGCCTTAGAAAAAGCCACGGTGAAGTTGGATGGATCAAACACCTTAACTAGAGACATAGAGGTCGAAGGTTAAGTATGGCTATTGTTCATAGTATAGTTCTTTGCTAGGTGGAACATTCAATCTTGGTTGAGCATGATGGAGTTTAGGAACTTAATGATGGTAGTTTTCAATTTGGATTAGCTAGCCAAGTCTAATAAGTGAGGCTTGGAGAATTAGGTTTTTTCAGTCACGAGAACTGAGACACAGATCACCAAGTCTAGGTTAATGTGATCTTATGACTTGGAAGTGCTTAAGGAAGTTCAAAGGTTTGAAATCAGCTTTGAAGTAGGCATAGGTGGTATATTGGGTCTCAAGGTGGAGTTGTAGTTGAATTAATATTTGATGGTTGGTCGTTTTGAGTGGTGAGAGTTTACAGTAGATTTGGGCGGCAAAGGTAGTTTGGCACATTGTAGGGTAGAAGTTCAACATATAAGTGGAAAATGTCTAGGACAGTAAAAATGCTTCATTGTTGAAGTTCCTCTTGGAGAAAGACAAAGGCTATATGAGGTATCCTTGATCATCACCAACATATCTTTTGTTGTTGATCACCAAGGTGCCTAGCTTGGGCATCACCAACATATCGTGTGTTGTTGATGTGTTTGATGTTGCATTTATGTTAATTAGGTAAGTGTTTAATTTATTAACTTGGGATGTTTTAAATCCATAGTTGGACGTTGGACCTTTGTGCTAATGAACTTGTTGAAGTACTAATTATTGTAATTCAACATAAGGTATTTTCTAAGGGAAGAGGCATACCTTGGATGCAAGTAAGCTTAAGGAGGTTGAGCCATCTGAAGCAAGGAAATATTGCATGTCTTAGATTGCTAAGGAAAAATATTGGATGGAAAGCTATAGGGTTGTGACACTCCTCCTCCTAACCCTCATACCCTTGACCCATCCCTGCCCCCCCAAGCTTCATCACCTTGAAAAATAATTACATTTTGTTCATGATAAAACTTAACTATTAAATTACATAAAAAAATTAAAAATTACCAGATTGACTGCAATTACCATGATTGATTAATTTGATGACCGTTATTGACTATAATTGACTATGTTGACTATGTCCACAATGGTTGGTTATGTTGACTACATTTGACTATGTTGACCATGGTAAGTTATTTTGATCATAGCACTTGGGGTATTATTCTTGAAGACACTTTAGCACAATTGTGTATGACACAATAGGGTTACAAACAATGTGAAACGTTTTCTACTTGTTTCATATTTTGTTTGGGGTCTCTACATAAGTCAGACCTTCAAAAATGGACTTGAATGTGATTCTATCCTAATAGAATCTAATTGAGAAAATAATTAGATTTTGTATATTTTTAGTACTTCAAAGCCTCTTGGACTTTGTATGGACATAAAAGAGCATCCATTAGTTTAGAGAGGAGTTAAGAGAAGTTTCTAGAACCACAACGACATGCACTTCAAGATTTATCATATAAGATAATAACTCAAAGCGTGGAAGGTCTTTAGGACTGTCCAAGTGACTTTCTTCAACTACAGTATCCATGCTTATTACCATGACCATGATATGCATCTAGCTCAAAACTTATGTATATTCTCTTTAATTCAATTAAGAAAAGGGAATTATAAGAAACATTTATAGGGATAAGGATATGATCATTTATAAATGGGCTATGATTTTACCTATGTTGATTCACTAAGGAGTTATTCAATGAATGATTTACATCCTACTTTTAGGATATACTCTCACCCTCTTTCACTTGGTGGATAAGAAAACCCATCTCCTTATTGTAAGTACAAAAAAAACTTCAATCCATAATAGAAAACAAATATAACATATGAAGATAAAATTAAGATTAAAAAAAACACGTCTTTATAGGTTTAAGAAACATACAAATCTAGCATAGTAGCTGCTTTTCCTTACTTGGCCAGTGTTATGGGTGACAAAATTTTCTCAAAGTTTTTGTAGTCTTATCCAATTGAATACTTCCTTATATTTTTTCTTTATTATGTTTAATGAATTTTTAAAGAAACATATCTATGAGTGTTTTCTAATATCATAAAGCCACATGGCTTCTCTCTTTATTGGATTGTGCCATATGGACTATGTCTGAATGACAGAGTCCATATGGACTTTGTGCCATTTGGACAAAGTCCATATGGATTATGTGTCATACGCACAGAGTGCCATATGGACTATGTCCAAGAAAACTCCTCTCCTTATTGTAAGTACAAAAAAAAATTCATTCAATAATTGACAACAAATATAGCATATGAAGATAAAATTAAGATTGAAAAAAAACACGTCTTTATAAGTTTAAGAAACACACAAATCTAGTATAGTAGCTATTTTTCCTTACTTGGCCAGTGTTATGGGTGACAAAAGTTTCTCGGAGTTTTTGTAGTCTTATCCAATTGAATACTTCATTATATTTTTTATTTATTATGTTTAATGAATTTTTAAAGAAACAGTTCCAGGAGTGTTTTCTAATATCATGAAGCCACATGGCTTCTCCCTTTGTTGGATTGTGCCATATGGACCCTGTCCAAATGGCACATAGTTCATATGGACTCTGTGTCATTCAGAGAGGGTTCATATGGCACTCTGTCTGAATGGCACAGAGTCCATATGGAATCTGTGCCATTAGGACAGAATCCATATGGCACTCTGTGTGAATGACACGGAGTCCACGTATGGACTTTGTGCAATTCGCACAGAGTGTCATATGGACTCTGTGCCATTGAAAAACAAAACTAAAAACTAAAAAACTAAAATAGAATTTTATAACTACCATTTACAAACAAAACTAAACACTAAAAAACTAAAACTAAAACTAAAACAGAACTAAAAAATGAAACTATCTGGCTTTGCCTCCCGCCAACATCCTACGCCCAGGTTTGTCGTGAACATCCTATGCTTGTATTAGCCACTAACTCCAAAGCCCTACACCTAAATTAGCCTCCAACTCCAACTCCAACGTTCACCTGGAATGTTTGTAAAGTAACAGTGAACGAAAGGCCCGTCATATAAAATTTATGTTTTCGGTTGAAAAAACATTTCAACCGAAAACTCTTTCAGCCGAAAAAAAATTCGGGAAAAAAAAAAATTCGGTTGAACTCTCTGTTGTCGGAGAAAAAAAAATCGGCTACCATTTTTATTACAGAAAATCCAAGGATGTCATTTGTGCGCCGTTCGATTTGACTTGCAATGTTTTGGCTGAAAACTGTATTTGACCGAAAAGTTGAAAACTTCGGCCAAAAAAATGATTCTAACAAATTTTCCACACCCATTCTCACGAAAGTGTTACCCACCATCATGATATTACTTTGGGATGATTCCCATGATCACCAAGGATATATTGGAAGAACATATCATCGAGCCTTCCAAAGACATAAACTTTTATCAACTAATTTGCAAGCACATTAAGAAGAGAAATGGGCCTTGTGTTTAGAGAGTTGACATCATATGAAATTTCTCTTGAGAAACTACTATTTAGGTGGGTCCTAGGTATATCTTCACAACATGAGGTTTGGGCGGTCTATAGATAAGACAAGGAACAAGGCCGACTACAGTCACTAGTAGATAATATTTAATTTCAAATAGCTTTAGGAGAAGGACAAAATAGAGGAAGTTGAAAGGTTGTAACTACCAAAGGGAAGACAAGAAGTCCCAAGAAGCAGTTGCAACCTGTAGGCTCTATAAGTCTAGAAGCACCTCGTATCAAGGGCTCTTAATTTTTGTAATTTGGAAAACTAATTCAAGAAAGTTAACGAGGAGAATCCCTCGGGGGCATTTTTTTGAAGAGGAACAATGGTGTTATGATGTCTTCTAGGTGAAATGTTTCTAATGTTTATGTTGTCATTTATACCAATGTAAGGTTGTATTGTTTATATGCTGATTATTCTTATTGAAGTTTATCACTCTTTCTTTCATACTGTTCATCTGATATTTATTGCTTTGAGATGGTAGATAGATGGTTGTGAATGGTTTTGTTGTAACAATCTACTCTATATTACACTCACCATTTATGTTTATGTATTGTTTTCTTTTCTTTAACAACTATATGCTTTTGAAGTATAAGCAAGAATATGTAACTAACCTGTTGTCTTCTTGCTTAGTTTTTCTCCTAGCTAGGATAGTTTACATTAGTTTACTTTCTACGCATAGAATAACATACTGCACAATACATTCAATATTTCATACTCAACATCCCTTTTATTTTAAGTAATGACTTCCAAGCTAGAATCTGGATGGATCTCCTATCCCAAACAATGTGAGGTCTAATTGAGACTTCACACCATGTAATACCCTACCCCTGTCTGTTAAAGGGCATTTTTCCCATGTCAACACTAGCAACATTAAAACAAATAGGGCATTTTTCCCATGTCAACACTAGCAACATTAAAACAAATAGTTCCAAGAAAGTCTATTGGAGTAATTAAAAGTAAAAGGGTCTCACTTAAGTATTTGAATGACTCTTAATTTCATTGACAAATGAAGACCTTCATTGAATCAAATATGTCTATAACGAAAATAAGAGGTGCCTAACAACTTAAATGAGGTATATGAAATTATATGAAAGTCAATACATTATGAGTTAGTGTGTCAAAGCACAACATTGAAATCTTTTTCTATCCTACAAAAGAGGAAGGGAGGGACCATATTGAGTTACAAAGAAGATATTCCCAACATCTCTATTATTTGCATTTTCACTTTCAAAGGAAACCAGTAAGTTGTGATGTTACGGTCTGTTTGCAATTAATAGTGACATGTGAACATCATGGCCACTAACATCTATCCACACGGAATGCCAACTCATCCAACATCCCGCCGCGAGCAGCAGCTACTGGACCCGGTGGTGACGTGTCAGCAAACAGTTCTGTACCCTGTTCTACAGGTCGTGGACCGCCCTGCAGTGACGTGGATGACTGTGTCGGCCTCACATGGGTGGAGGAGCTCACCATCGTGCATGAAGGTTCCCCAACCTTGCATTTATAATTTGTCTAAGGCATTTATGGCAATGTTGCACAATAAGACACATCAACATTATAACTTGCATGTCTTTAGTAAGTGTTTGTGGTCCAGTGGTTAATTGTTGGGAGTTTTTTTTGTTTGTGGTCCACTGGTGGTTAATTGTTAGGAGTTTTTTATTATTGTTTCATTAATGAAAGAGAGATGATAATGAGCTTCAAATATATGATTTTTTTTTTAAAGTTAATAATATATGCTTCAAATTTTACAATATACTAAACATATATAAAGATAGAAAATTCTTAATTTTGGTTTTAATATTACATAATCTAATTTTTTTATTGGTGTTTTTTTATTCATGTTTAGGGTAGTCTGATGTTACTCTATATTTTGATGGTTAAATTGGCTTTAGACATTAAATTGGTGTATGGGACCTCCTTTTGTGGAACAAAAAAACCCCTTCGTGAAACAATTTGATACATACCCTAACTCACTCTAGATTTGAACTTGTAACTTTTAAAGAAAAAACACACATTTTTAACCATTAAATCTACTTAAATTATATATTTAAAATAATAACATACACATTTTATATTTAAAAATAATACTTGCAATAATTACACCTAATTTATTTTAATTAATTATTACACATTCAATTCCAATTACACTAATTAAAAAAATAAAAAAGTGATAAAAGAAAGATGATTAATTTTCATCCCTCACACCTAAATAAAAATGCACACGGATGTTGGATCCCTTGTTCAAATGTCTTTAGAGATAATTAAACACCCATATAAAGGTGCTTATTAAGTCCATCTATAGTATCTATAACACGTTTTAGTATGTGAAATAATATTAGCAAATTTAATATAATTAAAATGAAAAAAAAAAAAACAGATTTAACTTTAATTAAAATAATTTATAAAACAATAAAAAAAGTTATTATATCTGTTGATAGGCATGGTATATAGTGTTGAGTTAGGTTTGACTTTCTATTAGTTTATGGTTGATTATAAAATATACACCCCTTTATCTAAAGTTTTAAAAAATAATGATTAATTTTAAATTTTAAATCTCATTTATCTGATATCTTATTGGCCAAAAACTTTGAAGTCTTATTGGTGCCTTCACTTCCCCCAATGTTATTGTAATAAATATTTATGCCATCTAGTCATTTCATGCCTATTCCTTGTCTTCCCATCTTCTTAAACAATGCTTTCATTATTATATTCGGCAGGTTTATGCTACCTAGTTGCCTTGTTTAAAAGACTCGTAGAGTTAGAAGAATTGTGTATTTATTCTCTCTGTTGTTTCTTGGAAATTTATATAATTTCTTTTGTACTTGTGATTTTTTTTTTCAATAAATTTTCACATTTAAATGGAGTGCACTCTTTTAATCAGAATCTTGTCATTGTCATTGAATTAAAATGCACCCTTTCCTCTTCCTAACCATTAAGTGTTTAAAGATCCTCGATTTCCTATGGCCCATGGCTCCATTGATCAAGTGTCTAAAGACCCTTTCTTCCTTTCCTCTTCCTAACCATTAAGTGTTTAAAGGTCCTCGATTTCCTATGGCCCGTGGCTCAATCGATCAAGTGTCTAAAGACCATTTTTTAGCGGTTAAGTGTCTAAATATCCTCAATTTCATATGGCCAAATTGATCAAGTGTTTAAAGACCCTTTCCTTAGCACTAAATATGTTTATATATGAAATTTCCTTGATCTTCTCAATCTCTCTATGGTCAAATGATAATTAAAATTGTATGGCATACTATGGTCGATTGAGTGTTTGAAGACCCTCTCCTTAGTGGTTGAATGTGGTTTTTATGCAATTCCCTCGATCTCCTTGATCTCCCTATTGTTGATAAAGTGTTAAAACTCGATAGCCAACTATGGTTGATCAAGTGTCTAAACACCCTCTCCCTAGCAGTCTAGTCTATTTTTAAATGCCCTTACTTTCCCTATGAGTAGGTCAATCAAGTGTCTACAGATCTAGAGACTAGCGTTAAGAAGTGAACAAAATCAGTTTAGTAATTGCAACATTTAGTAACTATGTGATAAAACCCTAATAATTGAGTGTCTTTTTGGTCAACAAGCAACTAAAAGTTCTAGAGATTATATTTAAGAAACAATTGCTATTAATTTGGTAATAACAACAATTAGCAACTATATTGTAATACTCATTGGTTGAGTGTGTTTTGAATGCCTTGGTAAACACTTATAACCTCTCTCCTTTGGTAACAAGAATTAATTATTTCAATGTTATCTCAATCTTGGTAATCACAACATTTAGCAACTATATTATAACACTCATTGGTTCAATGTGTTTTGAAATGTTTTGGTGTACACTTATAACCTTCCTTCCTTGGTAATTGCAATTAGTTATTTCAATGTTATCTCAAGCTTGGTAATAGTAACATTTAGCAAGAATATTATATTACTACTTGGTCGAGTTTGTTTTGAAATGCCTTGGCATACACTTATAAACTTCCTCCTTTAGTAATAGTAATTAGTTATTTCAATGTTATTTCGAGCGTGGTAATAACAACATTTAGCAACTATATTAAAATACTCATTGGTTGAGTGTGCTTTGAAATGCATTGGTGTACACTTATAACCTTCCGTCTTTGGCAATTGTAATTAATTATTTCAATGTTATCTCAAGCTCAGTAATAACAAAATTTAGAAACTATATTTTAATACCCTTTGGTTGAGTGGTTTGTTCTCACCCTTAATTCAGCAACTAAAGTTCATCAATCTCCCTATACTATAAACAAACCTCTATGTTCTTATTTGTAGCGATCGAGTGTCTGAAAACCCTCGATCTCCTATAGCTCAATCAATCGAGTGTCTGAAGACCCTCTCCCTAGTGATTGAGTGTCAAAATACCTTCGATCTCCTTTGGACCAATCAATTGATTGTCTAACGACCCTCTCCCTAGTGATTGTTGATTTTTCACTAAGCTAGGCTCAAGCATGAAGTTCATTCCAATTTTAGCATTTTACTTGAACCATAGACAATTATAGTTACACCATAAACAATTTGTTGTGGTAACCAAGATCACAAGAAGAAACACCGTGCACAAGTACACAAGAAGTATCCTGGGAAACCCTTCTCAACAAGGGAAGAAAACCCAACCAATCCTTTGCTATATTCTTCAAGAGTCAAGAGAAAGACCTCCCACACCATAAACCTAGCACACAAAAGGGTGCTCACAAAACCTAGAAGGCTAGTGCCCAAAAGAGGTGCGCACATCAGCCCTAGAACTTGTACTTGCTGAAATTTCCAAAATCACACTTGTGTTGTGTTTCCTCAATGTGGAAATTACCTTTATTTATATTAGACTAGACATATCAAAAGTAGTTTCTATTGACACAA
>WSFP011305065.1:0-44445 GCA_009831015.1 Picea engelmannii | reverse complement strand
AGGAATTGCAACAGCTTCAAAAGAAAACAGTGGCAGGAAAAACACTTGTTGAGGTCAAAGAAAGTGTCTGGATGGATATCACCAAGTCCATGAATGAAATATGGCCGATGATACAAATCATGTTCAAGCAAAACGAGTTGGTGCAAAGAATTCAGCAGGCTATCGAGAAGATAAGAGAAGAACTGGGAGAGATGCCCACAGAAGCTGTTGAGATCATCAAATTTCTGAATTCCAAAACCAGAGAGGAGCTAGAGGAGTTGAAGATTGAAGATAGGATAGAGACCATCCTTGAATTCAAGAGGGTCATGACCAAGAGAGGACTGATGCTACAACTAGAGGAAAAGGTCAAAACCATGGACGCATGAATGCAAATATTTTTTAGCAAGATTGAAGCTCTACAAAAGAAAGGCCTTCCTAGTATGAGACTTATAAATGACAAGTTAATGATGCTTGCTGATTACAAAAAGAAACTAGCCACTGTGTCTAAGGATAGCTAAAAATTCTTAGGAATACAAGGCAATATCATAGGCAAGGCATTCTTAGATTCTTTACAATTAGACATCATTATACAACATGAGATCCGGTACATCTTCATCATCAAGACAACTTTTTCCAAGTACACAGAGATGGATGAAGTATACCGAAGATTGCTCAAAGTCAGCGTTCCCAGTCACCTTCGATGGGAATATATTTGCAATCTGATCGAGTAGTCGATGAGATGTCCAAGCCTAGTCATCTATCCAGCCCGATGAGGTTGTGCAGAGGCCTCAACAATGGTTCAGCCCAGAAATCAACATGAAGTTTCAACACATCATCAAGCCGTTTCCTAAAATTTTGTATCTTGTTAAGTTAGTTAGCTAAATTTAGGTTTGCCACATCATGATCTTTAATGATAGGGTCGTATGTAATTTTGATTGTAAATACTTCAAACTTTGAAGTACTGAGGGTTGATCTTTATGCCCTACAAGCTACAAGACTATAAGTTTTATCAAGAGATCTTCCAGTAATATAAAGAGACATTTCACAGTGTTCTCGTGTGTTATTCATTGGTGATGTTTTCTCTTCTATGTTAAATGTCCTTCTTGCTCAGTTGTCATATTGTTTTCTAATCTAATCTTTTAAAAGTAACGCATGTTACAGGATTTATCTTTGTATACCCTATTTTCTGACTTTGAAAAGTTTAATGTTTATCTTCTGATATTATAGTGAATAAATTCTTAAATGCTTCTTTACTTTAATTGATATTCTCATCTTTTTTGCTATTCATCATTTTACTGCTAAAGAATCCAACGAATGAATTATCTTGTCCTATGAAAAGAATATTTGTTCTTGGTTTAGATTTCTGTCTTCATAATACATACCCCATAGCCCAATGGATGCCTAAAGCCCCTTCAGCCAACTTAACAAAAATGACAACAAACCTGCCAATCTTATTTGAATAACTAGCCTAATATCTTAAAGTTAAAACATAACTAAATCATACAGAGAGATCCCTCTCTGAAACTGGTAGGGCTAGATTCCAGTTTCTAAGTGGTTGGATAAAGTTACCTCTTGTAAATTTCTTCTACCCTGACAACCTATGGGAATTTACTGAGCATTAACATAGTGGCGACCATATTGGGGAACTGAACGAACTTTCAACCCCACGTTTTATTTTTCCCTAGAAGAAGACTTTGTTTTTGAACAAATAGTAAATTTGAGAAAGAAATAATGTTTAGAGGTTGTTAAAAGCTTGTGCATATTAATTTTAGACTCATAAACTAAAAAATATTTAAAAATTAAAAAATCTGGCTCCTAAAAGAGTTTATACTCTATCTCACCCAGACCTAGAACCTGCAATAGCGACTAATAATCCAGAATAGTTACTTAGAAAGAAGACCATTGCAGAAGGTTCAAGGAGTCATAGTATCCTTCACAAGTCCTCCTCTCTCCTAGAGGAACTCGTTTCCCTTCAAGATCTCAACTTTGACACCATTTTCAAGCAAAGCCTGCTTAGAACGAAATATGATAGCTTTGTAACTGAAATCATTTTAGACCCAAAAATCCTACAACCCCGGACCCTTGAAATAATATCTCCCACTATAAAACCTCAAACGACTCACTCTGTGCCAGCAAGCCCCTCCTCTTCCTCATCTTTTGTCACCACCCCACCTATCATCCAGGTTGTTGTCCCACCCCCTCCACCTATCATGGCAGCCAGATATGCACCCTTGGTGTTGGCCACGTCTCTACATGCTATTCCCCAGGATTATCAAATGAGACTTCCATAGTTCGATGGAACAGGGCCCTTGAACGCACAACAACATGTTGATAAAATGAATGACTATTTTGATCTGCAGGAAGCAGATGAAGCTGACGTTCAAATGAGATTGTTTGCGTAGAGTCTGACTGGTGACATTAAGAAATGGTATAAGGGTTTACATGTTGCCTCAGTGCTCAACCTTACAATGTTTCAAAGAAATTTTCTAGATAGATGGGAGGTAAAGAAAAATCCTCTCCAAATCTTGTCAGAATACAAAAACATCAGAAGGAATCAAGGTGAGATAGTTCAAGATTATTGCACCCACTTCAATAATCTGTACAATGCAATTCCAACCGATATTAAACCCACAGAAGGTTTAGCACTGATAAAATTCCCTGACGGTTTTGACGCTGATATGTCATATCAATTAAGGGAAATAAATTCCACCACTCTGGAGGTCATGTAGAAAAGCACGATGAGTGTGGAGGCCAACCTGTTGGCTAAAAGGGCACGACATAGGACCAAAAGGAGAGTCACGATTAAAGAAGAACCTTCCACATCTTCTTCTAATGCCAAATTGGATTCCTTAGTTAGAGAAATGGAAAGGATGATGGAGAGACTTACTGTATCTGAAAGAAATCCTCCTAGAGAAAATCAACCTGCTCCCCAAATTCAGAATCCTAACTTCAGAAGAAATCCTCCTCAAATCAGGTAGAGAGATCCTAGGGATCAAAGAGAACAGAGGGGTCCTGATCAACAGATCATATCACCCCTATAGGAAAATTATGTTGATGAAGGATAAGAGGTAATTGAATAATTGGAGGACACTCACATAAACCTCATGGGAATTCATGATAACAAAGTTATTTTCCTCACTCAGGAAGAGCAAGAATATTTCCTTCTTTCTCAAATGCAGGTGAGAGAAGAAGCTAAAGAGACGGAACAACAAACATTTGAAAATTCCATTATGGAGGTACATAGGAAATACAATTTACAAAGTAAGAAGATGGATGAAAATTCCCCAAAAAAGGTAACCAAAACGAAGAAAGTGGTCGAAACCAAGAAAGCCCCTGAGCCTCCTACCAAGAAGATCCCTGAGAAAGGTAATGTTGAAGCTCCAACAAAAAGAAACCATACCATTTACAAATATCAACACAGACAGAGGTTTCATTAACCAACCCACCAACCACTTCTACCCAGAAGACTACGGTGGACAAATCAGAATTTTTGAGCCAGAGCAGAGCACCTACTCCTTTCAGCCTCGAAGGGGAATTAGCCAAAGTGAAAATTCCCATTCCCCTTTCTAAGTTGATGAGTAAGGATGCTTACCGATCGCAGGTGATCAAAGCATTGAGCATTGAACTTGATATAAGCACGAAGGCCTTAACTATTGGATCGGTGAATCATTTGGACACTGTAAATCTTACCGACGATAAACCTGAACTCCTGTTTGGCCCTGAAGTTGACTATTAGACTGACAATGGCACTGTCGCTCCTTTTTACATCAGCCTTAATATACACGACCTGATTCTACATAATGCTATGTTAGATTCACGTGCTTCCCATAACTTGATTCCTAAAGCGGTAATGGAAAAACTGGGACTCGAGTTCACCAGACCTTACAAGGACTTACACTCTTTTGACTCCAACAAAGTCAGATGTATCGGATTGATCAAGGACTTATGTATCACTCTAGTCCAGATTCCAGAAAAAATCATGGTTATGGATTTTGTGGTCACAGACATTCCCCTGAAATATGGTATGTTGTTGTTTAGGTCTTGGGGGGCCAAGTTGAAAGGTACTTTGCAGTTGGATATGTCGTATGCCACCATCCTAGTATTCAGGAAATATAGAAGACTGTATAGAGAGATGCTGATGAAATATATGGTCAGCAGCCATGAAAATCCACATAACTATCCTTTGTACTCTGCACATTATGACCTGGATTCCTTTATCCTATATAACGACGGCGATACAGGAGAGAAAATCACTCAGCTGGAAGAAGATACACTTGATTCGAAAGAAGGTCAAGAAATCATTGAGGAAGAAAGAAAGAAAAACGTGACAAGTGAAGAATTGACAACAGATTTCTGGAGCATGGACTTCAATGGAGCTGTAAGCAAAGAAGGATCTAGAGCAGGAGTTTGGTTGCACAATCACAGATCCAGGTATTTGGAAAACCATTCTTACAAACTCAATTTTCAATGCACTAACAACATAACTGAGTACGAAGCATTGATGCTCGGTCTGAAACTACTAAATAAGGTTGGTGCCAAACAAATCATGGTAAGAGGGGACTTCGAATTAATTATCAAACAAATTAAAGGTGAGTATGTTGCAAAACATCCCTGTCTCAGAGATTATAGGAATGTTGTTTTGGATGCCCTTAAATGTTTCACCGAAGTTGATTTGCAAGTGATGCCCAGTGGACAGAATATTTTAGCAGATGGGTTAGCTATGTCAACAGCTACGTGAAAGATACCTTTTCGTTCCACTCTCCCATACACGGTGGAGGTGAAGTGCAAACCGACCATCCCAAACAACATCAGATACTGGCAGGTATTTGGGAACGATGACCAAATTAAAGATTTTCTACAATGTAAAAATGATTTCGAGTGTACAAACATAGACTTAGAAAATGAGGATGAAAATGTAAATAAATCTGATTTTGGAAATGATAGTGTAAATAAGATAGATTTAGGAGAGTCAGGTGAAGATGAGATAGAATCTGATGTTTTGCATTTAAAAAGTAATGTTTTACCTAGGGGTTTAGTTCATTTAGAAGACCTTTTTATTTTAATGATGTAGCTAAAAAACCAAAAATTGAAGCCAGTGGTAAAGAGGTTGAAGACGTTAACATAGGGATGAAAGAGAATCCCGTGATAGTAAAACTTTCTAAATCCTTACCTCCTGAGCAGAAACTCAAATACATTGAACTTTTCAAGGAATATGAGGACGTGTTTTGTTGGGGTTACGAATATTTAAAATCTTATGACAGAAGCATCATACAACATAAGATCCCAGTAAAAGAAGATCAAAAACATTTCAAACAAAAACTTAGGAGAATGAATCCCAAGTTACTCCCCCTGATAGAAAAAGAAATTCAAAAGATGCATGATGCTAAAATCATAGTTCCCTTACGATTTTCAAAATGGGTTTCAAATCTGGTCCCAACCCGAAAGAAGTCTGGGGAAATTAGGCTTTGCATTGATTTATGAAACCTGAACAAAGTTTCTCTAAAGGACAACTACCCATTGCCAAAAATGGACCACATTTTACAAAAGGTAGTTGGATCTAGTCGAATCTCCTTAATGGATGGTTTCTCAGGCTATAATCAGTTTCTCATTCACCCAGATGACCAAGAGAAAACAACTTTCACAACACCTTGGGGCACCTTCATGTACGTGAAAATGCCTTTCGGGTTGATGAATGTTGGGGCCACTTTCCAAAGAGCGATGGACATCACTTGTGTGGAATAACTTGGAAAATTTATTGTCATTTATCTAGACGACGTAACTGTGTTTTCCCAATCTGATGACGAGCACTTAAGACATCTCAGACGAGTATTTTAGAAATGCAAGAAGTTTGGGATTTCTCTAAATCCTAAGAAAAGCCTCTTCGGATTAGAGGAGGGTAAATTTTTGTGGCACATGATTTCTAAGAACGGAATTAAGATAGATCCTAGTAGAATAGAAGCCATTCAGAAATTGGAACATCCAAGGAATCTCAAAGAATTACAATCCTTCATTGGGAAAAAAAACTTTCTAAGAAGATTCATACCCAACCTGGTCAAGCTTCTTAAGAACATCACAAACATGTTAAAAAAGGACACAAAAATAAAATGGGACATTGAATCCAAGCAGTCTTTTGAGCAAGTTAAACATGCACTCACATAGGCTCCAGTCTTGATTAGTCCTGATTTCACCAAAGATTTTTACCTTTTTTCTTTCGCTTTTGAACATACCATTGTAGTAGTATTACTACAGAAAAACAGTGAAGGGTATGAACAACCCATAGCCTATTTTAGTAAAGAATTAAGAGATGTTGATTTGAATTATAAAATAATGGAGAAACAAGCTTTTGCCCTGGTAAAAGCTATAAAGGATTTTAGAGTGTATATTCTTCATTCCCACACCATCGCATATGTTCTGAACGCAGTAGTAAAAGACATTTTAAATCAGGACAATCTAGATGGCCGAAGAGGAAAATGGATTGCTATCATTATGGAGTATGACATAGATATTAAGCCTACTAAACGTATTAAAGGTCAAGGTCTAGCAAAGTTAATGGTTGAATCCAATTTCCATGCTCTTGATATTAATTTCTTAGCTGCAGTACATGAACAGGGAGAGCAGGCGACTCCAAGCGTGAAAGAGGTATTTCTGAACTCTCCATGGTATGCAGACCTGATATTTGTTTTTCATAACTTACAATCTCCCCCTGGTTTGACCAAAACTAAAGCTAGGTTTTTGAAATTGAAAGCATTAAAAATTTTCATTCTAGAAGGAAATCTATATTGGAAGGATCTTGGAGGTATTTTGTTGAATTGTCTGTTAAAAGATGAAGCTGACAAAGTATTGCAGTATTTTCATGCAACAGACTGTGGTGGTCATCTGAGTTGGAAGACCATAGCTAATAAAATTCGCATGGTTGGGTTCTATTGGCCTATGTTGTTCACTGATGTGCATCAGAAAGTAACTTCGTGTCATAAATGTCAGGTTTTCGAGGGTAAAAAGAAGCTCCTTCCTTTTCCCCTGAAACCAATCTCTGTTGAAGCTCCTTTCTAGCAATGGGGATTAGACTTTATCGGAGAAATAAATCCCCCCTCTTTGGGCCAACACAGTTGGATTCTTACTGCTACTGACTATTTCACAAAATGGATCGAAGTTGTACCAAGCAGGAAAGCTAATGATTATGTCATTATTAAATTTCTTGAAAATAATATCTTGTCTCATTTTGGATGTCCTAGAAATATTATAACTGACAATGCAGTTGTTTTTCGATCTAAGAAGCTCATAGACTTCTGCAACTAGTATCGTATTGGTTTGGGTCATTCCACAGGTTATTACCCTCAGGGAAATGGGCTGGCGGAGTCATCCAATAATACCCTGGTGAACATTATTAAGAAGACTTTGCAAGAAAACAAAAATTCATGGCATAACAAGCTGGTTTTCTCACTATGGGCTGACAGATTGACCACCAAGAGGTCAATTGGTATGTCACCATATCAGCTGGTCTATTGCACTGAAGCAGTTTTTCCCACTTCCTTAGGAGTTCCTGTCATGAAATTGCTGCAAAAGATGCAAGCCAAGCCGAACAACTCCCAAAGAAGGATAAACCAGATGATCCACTTGCAGCAATCCAAATAAGAAGTATACAAAAAAACTCAGGTTGTCCAAGAAAGAATTAAGAAGATCTTTGACAAAAGAACTAAAGAAGATGACTTTGAGCTAGGTGACTTGGTATTGAGATGGGATGCCTGAAATGAGGATAAATGGAAGCATGGAAAATTCGACAGTCTATGGAAGGGACCTTACATGATTCACGCATTCAGAGGAAATAATGCCTTCTTACTCAACAACAGTGATGGGACAAATCTGCCAGGAGGACCTGTAAATGGCAGAATGCTGAAGCACTATTCGCCTCCTCAGTAGGGACCTACAATCACACTTTTCCATTGTACAAACCATTTTCATTTTTCTTACAACTTTTTGAGTGAAATAACTTTGATCAGATGGTTGAAGCCTGCAGAGAAGGCCCTAATCCACTGAACATTGTCTTCAAATTTTCAAGAATAAAACCAATCAAGCAACAAAGGCAACTATGGAGAATTTTTTTTGAGAACATCAGGAATCAATATTCTTCGCACTTCACAAGGAGAGTGCCATCCCCAGGTGGAGTCGTTGTTATAACCCTATAATTTATAGGAACAACTGGTGACTGAAATGTTATCTCTTCAAGTGTTTTTGTTTGTCAAATGATTTTCCATTCTGCAAATAATTTGAGAAAAAGAGAAAGAAAAGAAAAGAAAAGAAAAAGAAAAAGAAAAAGAAAAAAAAATAAAAATAAAAGAGGGCATAAAAGAAATTCAATAGAGTCCCATGCAATAACAATGATTTGGTCCATATCGTTCAAGCATGGCCAAGTTCTTTTAAATTTATGTTGATAGGAGTAGTGAATAAGCTTGGCTAAACTATTTAATCTTATCCAAGTGATCTAGGTTAGTTAGTGAATAAATTTGACCAAACTACCTAATCTTGGTCAGATAACCCCAGGATAGAGTAATTTCTTAGTCCAATAGTTTAATCTGGGCTAATTGTCATAGGTAACTAGGTTAGAGCATAGGGTAGTTTGCTTTATCTTAATGAAACAAGCATGATGATCAATGTTGAACGATATCTTTGAGGTTTAAAAGGTTTGATGTCTAAACCCTTGGAGATAAAAACATGGAAAAGATTGGGAAAACCCACAATATGCACTTATCCTAAGTTTTTCGGAGCACATATGCCTTCGTGCTCACAGTTAATCACAGTGCATAGATGAACAACCGGAGAGAGGGTGCCCAAATCTACGGTTGACAAGTCTTTTTGGATCCCCCCGACGTTTCTACCTTTAATAGTGGGGGTGGGTCTGGAATCAGAGATAACAAAGGTGCATATATGAATGGCTCAAATGTTCGCACTCAAATCCATGGCTCAGATTGGATTCTGAACCTCCCCAGCTATTCTGCCTTTAATGGTGGGGGGGGGGGGGTCTGAAATGTGGTTAAATAACATGCACAGATCTATGGAATAGGAGCGAGAACGTAAATCAACGGCTCATGGTGTTTTTTGGACCCCCCCGACTGATCTATCTTTAACGGAGGGGGCGGGGTCCGTAATGGAATGTTTCCCTTTTCATCTACGTGGCAGGAATCTATTGGGTCAAACTCCCACCGCCTCCCAAGGTCTGACATACCTTTTCACCCCATGACATCATTATCCACATTTTTCCCCTAGAGGTCACATCTCATTACTCTGTCATTCCATTCCCCTTGTTCTCCCTTTACAAGTCCTCTCACCATGGTTACTCCCTAATCAACTCCCGCCATGTTGCCCAGCCGTATTCTTCAGTCATTTTCACCTACCATCTCTTGCTCTAAATGACCCGTTGGCCATTTATTATTGGCTAACCTATCTGTTAACTTGTTGACCTGTCTCCCACACCCAATGGGTATCTGTTTGCTCAAAAACTACCTTCACCCTTCTTTCCCTCATCATTCACCCTGTCACCGCACTAGAGAATTTTTTCCCCATTTTCCTCTCTGTTACAGTCAGTCACCCAATGCCACCATCATCCCCACTAACCTTTTTGTTTTACTTGCAGGTATTGTTACAGTGATGGTGCCAAAATCAAAGAAAGAAGAGGCCGAGGAGAGTCCTTTCCTCCCGCCTCCTGTTGACCTCGACAGGATCCATCTGGCCGACAAAGACAATTTAATCACAGACACCAGATGCAAGTTCGACTTCACATATTTACAGTTAGGGATAAAGGACATTTTCTTGGACCAAAGAGATTAAATCGGCCTCTAGGAGCCAAACCTACCCCTGTATCTTTTCCCCTAGGTTCACCATTTCCCTGAATTCACCCTCAAATTCCAGGCTCACTAACTCCCCGACCAGAGAGCCATAGTTTCTTCATCTGGAGAAACTTTGTTCTTCATTACACCTAAAACCATCGATCAGATGATGCAGATACCCAAAGCCAAATCCACCTCACCTTTAAACCTTGAAATCATCACATAACTATTTTCGATTTTCGAGCTTTTTCGAGCTTTTTCTCCCACAGGTCGCTCAGCTCCCACTACAAATCCCTCGTATCCTTCATCCCTATTTTCAGTGAAGGGAAACTAGGTCATCTCATCGCTCTGTGCCCTGCTTGGGTATTTTTCATATCAATGGGTGGATGAACCCATATTGGGTTTTCTGTCCATTTTCTCCACAGATGAGAAACCCACCACTCAGTTCGACTATAATGCTTTCCTAGCAGACAACACTCATGAGAAATTCTCAAATTTCACCTCAGAAGGCATGTTCTGGTATTCCTCAATACTAGCTTACATGTTTATATTCTTTCAAGAATACAAATTCTCCTTTTTTATTCAGAATATGGACAAGGATGGGAGGCCACAGGCGATGATAACTTGGACTTCGTTGCTCAGACACAACTCTATAGAATTCAACTTCAAACAATTTATCGAGAAATTCTACCATCCCATGGTGAGCATGCTCAGTGGAAGACCTGAGCCGAGAATAAATGAGGAAATTTAGAGGACCTTACACCTTTCATACTTGGCAAAAATAGGAGACTGGTACATGTACCAGAACCACATAGAGATCAGAGTGTATGGGTGTGAATTGGCTCCATACAAGTTACCCAAGTATCTTCACGTGAGTATATTTTCCCTGGAGTACATAAGGCATATGATCAACTCAAACGACATACATTTTGTGTCTCTGAAGAAGAAGCAGTATCTCAGAATCAAAGGGTAGATTGGGTCTTTCATCTGCAATAGCCGAGGCGCCTGGGAGGAAGCAGACAATTTGATAAAAGAAATGAAGTTTTTTGTTAGCTTCATATGGCATTTTGACCCCTGCAGGATAATTTCAGAGATGAGAGTTAAGAATAAAAATATCCTATATGTTCATACATCCAGGCCTAAGATAGAGAAGTTCACCAACCAGACAGAATGGGAGCCAAATGCTCTGGTTGAGACATAGCAGTAGGAGATTTCGGTCACTATCTACCAGATGACTACACCATAGGTTCCCAAGGAGAAAAGGCCCAGGAAGGACACTTCACCTTCTGTCACTAAAGTATCATCTAAAGAGTTCCAATTACACACCAAGAGGCCAAAAATCAGTCAGGCACCTAACCCAGCTGGTGAAAAGGGAATTCAATCCACTACAACTATGGAGGTTGATCGGTCACTCTTTAGTACAAGACGCAAACAAATAATTACTACAATGTTGCCCAAGAATCCTACATATACTCCACAAGTCAACCAACCGAGAAAAGCAAGACCAAATTTGAGTATTTTTGAGAAGTATGATCTAATCAAAAAGAAAAATCAGACGCTGACCAGCAGCACGTATGCTCAGTTCTGGAAGCAAACATCAACTGCACAACATAGAATGTTGTCTGCAATCGACACTGATAAGGGTAGAATGCACATGGAATTTCTACAAGCATAGGTGCCAGACCCAAAAGTAATCACCGATTACAAAAGGGAAACATTTGAATTTTAGACTAAAGATGTGCATCTGGTTGATCAACAGGATCTGCACAGACAAACTGGAGAAATGGTTTTCTCCACATTGGCACATGCTTCTACTGCTGCCTACAAATTACAAGTATCTCTGAGCAATGTCTAGACGCAATTGAAGTTAGAAAGAATATCATCATTTGCCAAGGATAACAGGATTAAGATATTGGAAGAACTAGTCCTCAAGATCGAATATGATCCCTCGAATTTGAAAGCAGTCGAGGAGATGCTCAAAAAGAAAAATGTTGATATTGCATCTCTGAGGAAACAGTTGAAACTACCACCAATAGAAGTTTCAAATGCAAAGAAAATAGAGGAGATAGAAGGGGAAAAGGATGATATGCTCAAGCTGATCATGGAGTAGAATGCACAGTTGAAGGAAATGGAAGTAGAATTGGAAAAACTAGTGAAAGAGAAGGAGCATTCAAAGCCCATGGAAGTCATTCCACTGAGCACAGTTCCACTCACAGGAGTAAGCACAATGTCTGTAGCAGAAATTCCCTCGGAAACTCCATTGACAGCTCTGGAGAAAACAGTTGAACTGGATAAATCCACGGAAGAGATGAATTTGCAAGAGACAGAGATTAGAAGACTTAGAAAGGAGATTGAGAACCTTCAGGAACTCAAATCTCCCTTCCAAACTAGATACTCCAAGGAGAACCAAACTTCAGACAAGCTTCAACAGGAATTGCAATAGCTTCAAAAGCAAACAGTGGCAGGCAAAACACTTGTTGAGGTCAAAGAAAGTGTCTGGATGGATATCACCAAGTCCATGAATGAAATATGGCCGATGATACAAATCGTGTTCAAGAAAAACGAGCTGGTGCAAAGAAGTCAGCAGGCTATCGAGAAGATAAGAGAATAACTGGAAGAGATGCCCATAGAAGCTGCTGAAATCATCAAATTTCTGAATTCCAAAACTAGAGAGGAGCTAGAGGAGTTGAAGATTGAAGATAGGACAGAGACCATCCTTGAGGTCAAGAGGATCCTGACCAAGAGTGGACTTATGCTACATATGGAGAAAAAGGTCTAGACCATGGATGCAGGAGTGCAAATATTTTTCAGCAAGATCGAAGCTCTGCAGAAGAAAGGCCTTCCTGGTATGAGAGTTATAAATGACAAGTTAATGACACTTGTCGATTACAAAAAGAAACTATCCACTGTGGCTAAGGATAGCTCAAAATTCTCAAGAATACAGGTCAGTATCATAGGAAAGGCATTTTTAGATGCTTTACAGTTAGACATCAGTATACAACATGAGATCTGGTACATCTTCATCATCAATCCAACTTTTGCCAAGTACACAGAGATGGATGAAGTATACCAAAGATTGCTCAAAGTTAGCATTCCCAGTCACCTTCGATGGGAAGAGCTTTGCAATCTAATCGAGTAGTCGATGAGGTGTCCAAGCCTAGTTAGCTATCTAGTTAGACGAGGTCATGCAGAGGCCTCACCAACGGTTCACCCCAGAAATCAACATGAATTTTCAACACATCATCAAGCAGTTTCCTAAAATTTTGTATCTTGTTAAGATAGTTAGCTAAATTTAGGTTTGCCACATCCCGATCTTTAATGAGAGGGTCGTATGTAATTTTGATTATAAATACTTCAAACTTTGAAGTACTGAGGGATGATCTTTAGGCCTTGCAAGCTACAAGACTGTAATTTTTATCAAGAGATCTTCCATTAATATAAAGAGACGTTTCACAGGATTCTCGCGTGTTATTCATTGGTGATGTTTTCTCTTCTATGTTAAATGTCCTTCTTGCTCAGTTGTCATATTGTTTTCTAATCTAATCTTGTAAAAGTAATGCATGTTGCAGGATTTATCTTTGTATACCCTATTTTCCAACTTTGAAAGGCTTTAATTTTTATCTTCTGATATTACAATGAATAAATTCTTAAATGCTTTTTTACTTTAATTGATATTTTAATCTTTTTTTCTATTCATCATTTTACTGCTAAAGAATCCAACGAATGCATTATCTTGCCCTGTGAAAAGAATCTGTGTTCCCTGTTTAGATTTCTATCTTTATAATATAGACCCCATATCCCAATGGATGCGTAAATCCACTTCAGCCAACTTAACAAAAACAATAACAAACTAGTCAATCTTATTTTAATAACTAGCCTAATATCTTAAAGTTAAAATAGAACTAAATTATAGAGAGAGATCCCTCTCTGAAACTGGTAGGGATAGATTCAAGTTTTGAAGTGGTTGGACAAAGTTACCTCTTGTAAATTTCTTCTACCCTAAAAACCTCTGGGAATTTAGAGAGAGTTAACAGTAGGGAGTATACTGGACTAGTGTAATCCAATACTACTCATAGAACTTGATTAATGGTTCAACTCTGAAAGAGGCAACATTGTCTGTAACAATCCTTCTTGGACAACCAAATCTGGACATGATATCTTCTAGGAAGATTATGATTACCTTGTGGGAGGCACTCCTTGAATGGATGGATTCTGTCCATTTGGTAAAATCATCAGTGGCAGTCAAAATCCACCTATGTTGGCCACTTGAGGCTGGGTGGATATCTTCAATGAAGTCAAGACCCGACTGTTGAAAAGGTCCATAAACCATTACACGTTTCAAAGGAAATTATTTGAGTTGTTACTTTCCAACAAACTTTTGGAATTTTACACTAGCCCTAATCTTTGCACAAACATCTGTAAAAAGGATGGGATAGAAATACCTAGCTTTGAGTATTTAATAAGCCGTGGTCCTCCAAAAATGATGTCCCGAACATAAACTGCCATGAAAATCAGTCATATATTTTTGGGCTTCGTGTGGGTCTAGACATATTAACAGGACTCCCAGAGGATCCTTTCAGTACAAAACCTGATCAATGAGACAATATTTGATTGCTTTGAGTTTCAAATCTCTCACCTTGTTTTTGTCCAAACCATCAAGAGGCCTGAACTTCTACAGAAAATATATGATGTCTTTATACCATGTGCATACTGCTAAGTTCAGGCTGACATGAGAGTCTTTATCAAAAATCTCAGTTTACTTATTTTTTGAGTTTACGTTCATGAAATTAACCCCTAAAGCCTTGCAGTTTGATTCAACCAGTAGCTTGGCGAAACCTTGGCCTTTCACCAATTTAGTGGGATTTATTTCCAGGTCGAACTCCATAATTTTGACAATCCATTTGCTTCTCTTCCCATCTATATCAGGTTGGATCAATATCTGTTTTACTAAGGGAGAAGGGACATATGAAATAATCTTTGAATGCAGAAAATAGATTTTGAAAGCCTTGAGGGATTTCACCAAAGCATATGCCTACTTCTCCATGATATCATATATTATTTCTGCATCCCTCAATGCTCTACTAAAAAAGGAAATAGGTTGCTCTAACCCCTCTGTATTTTTCTATAGAAAAACAACGACCAATGTATTTGATGAGGTAAAATAAAATATTGAAAATTCCTTAGAATAGTCAAGGTTGATGAGCACAGGTGCTTTAGTCAAATCCTTTTTGATTTGGTCAAAATAATCTTGAGCTTCAGAATTCCATTTCACCTTGCTTCCTTTTCTAGCATGGTTGTAATGTGCTTAAACAACTCAGCAAAATTAGAAATGAATATTCTCAGAAAATCGATTTTACCCAATAAAGACTGAACCTTTTTCTTAAATCTCAAAAAAGAAAAATGTTGGATGGCCTATACTCTTCTTGGATCAATTCTTACTCCTTATGCTGACACAATATGCCCCAATAATTTTCCCTCCTTCATAGTAAACACATATTTATTAGGATTGAGGGAGAGACCAAACCTTCTGCACTTCAGGAAAACCTTCTTCAAATGATGACAATGCTCTTTTTCAAACTTTGAGAACATTGTAATTCCATCCAGATAGATGACTATGAATTTGTCTTTCTCCCCAATAAAGGCAATGTCCATGGCTCACTGGAAGGTTTCTCCTCCATTCATCAATCCAAAGGGAATTTTATCATACTTGAGTGTGCCCCAAGGAGTAGTGAAGGTTGTCTTCTCTCTGTCTTCAGGTAGGACAAAGATATAATTGTAACCAGAGAAGTCATCAATCATAGGCATCCTATATGAACTAGTCACTCTTTGCAAAATGTGCTCCATCTTTGGCAAGGGGTAGTTATCCATTTTGGAGCTCCCGTTCAAATTCCTGAAATCAACACATAACCTGATTTCCCCATTTTTCTTCCTCACAGGCACCAAGTTAGCCACCCATTTTGAATATCTCAAAGAGATGATGATTTGGGCATCCATTAGCTTTTTCACTTCTTTTTCCATAATAGGCAACATCATGGGATTTATCTGTCTGAGTTTCTTCCTAAAAGGCTTGGTCTCTTATTTCAAAGGGATATTATGTTCAATGGTGCATATGTTCTCAAATCTTCATATTTCCAGGAAAACACATCAACAAACTGCTTTAGAAGCTTGACATACTCAACGCTTTTCTCCTTTGACAAACAAATAGACAATTTGACATATTTTTGGTCTTCCTCTATTCCCAAATTGCATTCATTCACATCATCATTTTCAGTCAAACCTTTAAACTTTACAACAACAACATTTCTAACAAACAGTCTCTCCAAAGGGACTACTCCCTTTGCAATATGGTTACTAGGCAACTGAAAAATATCATGGTCAACAATTTTATTAAGAAAAACATCAACATGAGGGATTTGTTCAGAATCCTGATCCTGGTCAATATGAAAATCAGAAAATTCATCCACTATCTCAAGATTTTTTTTTTTATCTCAATATCATTCTCAAAGACATTCCAATGCTTGACATTTTCAAGAATATAGGGTCTATACTTTACTTTCACATTATAACTTGAGTTTGGGGGGAAAAGGGACCTTGAAATTATTTGCTGAAACAACCAAGGAATCTACCACAATGTTCTCCTCTCTTGGAACAAATGAGAAATTAAAATCCAAGAAGAAACTATCCACCAGATCCTAGAATTCATTTCTATAGGCCCTTAACCTAGGGTGCTTATATTGATATTGATTTCTAACTTGATGAATAATCAACTCAGCATATCCAAATACTGGTAGCTCCTCAATCTTAATATCTTTGGCAGCTCTCAAACCCAAAACAAGAGCCTCATATTCGGCCACATTGTTTATTTCTTCAAATTCAAGCTTGTAAGACAGAGATATGGTCTCTTGGGCAGGGGAAATGAAAACTACCCCATCACCAACACTTACCCTAGAATATGTTCCATCAAAAAACATTTTCCAAATCGAGGTATTGGGAGGAGGGTTTTCACAAGAGGTGATGGGATTCTTTCTTATTTTAATAGGTGGTTGAGGAGAATCAGTGAGTTGTAGCATACTAGTTCCTAAATCAGTATCAACTGCAAAAATGGGGTGGTTGGTAGGATTTTATTCATGATTGATAATGTAAGCAAGTTGTTCTTCCCTATAAAGCCTTCTATGTCCCCCCCAAAACACAAGAATGGTGGCATATGAAAGATCCATATTTAAAGTTCCCCCTAGTATTTTGATCCAAGATATAGACAAGAGCATCCCAAACTTAGGGGGAGCATCAACCACCACAATGTCCATGACCACACTTTTCATTGGCAATTGGAACAAGGAAACAACCAGGGCTTTAATAACCACAAGACACTTCACCTTCCTAGAATCAAATGAGTACATGTCATGGTAGTTTTTTTTAACCTCCAACCCAAGCTCATCCATGAAATTCTTAGGCATGAGATTGTGAGATGCCCTTGAATCCATCAATCAATTGTGCAACACTTTATCATAAATGTTCAATGATGTATATAAAGGAGGGGAGGAATCATCCCTATCTTCTACCAAAGGCCCCAGTATGACAGTTGGTTTTTCATCTTGGAAGTTGACTGAGTTTGTGGGATGAGATAAAGGTTCAAAATGCAACATTTTGGAAAAGTACCTTTTGAATTCCTCATTCTTGACTAAATCTGAAAAAGGTACAAGAATTTTAATCTTTTGAATCTCATTCTCAAAGATAAAATAGGAGGGAGGCTTTAGAATCTCCTTCACTTCTGGGATAGGGATATTAACCACTTCCTAGGGGTTTTGTGCCTCTTTTGCTTTGTTGCTAGCTGCCACATCCTTACCAGGATTCACTATTCTAGTAGGTTGATCAGGAATGTGAGGCTCTCCCTATTTTTACTTCGTCCTAAGGTTGTATCTATTTGAATTGCCACTAGTCCTTTTCCCTTTTCTCAACTCATTTAGTTGGCTGCCCATGAGAGCCTCTTCATATGAAGATTGAGTCAAATGAGGAGATGAAGAGGCGTCACTCAGACAATGGATTCCAGGATATGCATCTTCTTCCTCCCCTTCTTCATCAGTAACAAAGTTATTTTGAAGAGCGGCTTGGATTTTTTGATCATCCCTATTGTTGGAACACATATAAATTCTAAGCCTTGAGATTTACTTTATCCTTTTATAATAAATCAGAAGTTGATTTTAAAATGTTAAAATAAATTTTTATTTTAGTCTTAAGGTGCGCACGATGTCCACCATCGGTTGAATTCCCCCGTTGATCGAACAATCCCTTTTTTCCCCTGATTTTTTGGAGCCACCTGATTGTTAAAAAGTCAAACCACTAGAGACTACTTCAAAGTTTCGAGATTCGTAGTTTCGTGCTTCGAGCATTTCACCATGTCACATTTTCAAAGTCCCGATACACGAAAAGTGTTTGATATATCCTAGTCACCATACACATATACCTTCCTAATATTTGACACATCACTACGAGTAATGGCCTGTCGAAATTTTGATAAAGTTAATCTACCAATACATGAAACAATAAATGTCAAAAAGCTAAACCCTAATCAATTAAGTTAACCCCGATCAAAATTTAATTAATAACTTTGCACATTTGGAGTTCGGATGTTCGTCGTTCATCACACTCTAAATTACCGTAGTAAGAACTTCTAAAATAACTTAAATGCTAAGTAGGGTTAATTAAAATTAAAAACTAATTATTGAATGAGTTATCGCTTCACGGTTTCGAGTTTCAAGAATTCTATCTTGAGCTACCATCAAAATCCCGAAGTCTGAAAACTAGAAAACACTTAATGATAAACACGATTAATTAGTGGGTTAAATAATATTATCTCACAATTAATTTTTCGCTAAATCACAATTAGGAAAATTTCGAACCTTATTCATCCAAGTTCGCGATCATGAACCACCAATATTAATGGCATTAATCATGGCTCCACGATAATGATTTAAAATGAGATCAAAAATCACCGCCTAGATCTTTTCATTAAGGTAAATGAATGCATCGTTAGTAAAGGTATTCGTAAATCAATACAGCTAAGGTGAATAAGGATATTGGATTTTGAATTCTATTTGCATTCTCCCAGAATAACAAGTTTTAGCAAGCTAAGAAGTTACGTGTTTCCTTGTAACAGGTAACATAGTTCTGAACTCGCTAATATTATGGCAGTGTGAAAAATGGATAAAGCAACTGGTGTGAGCGTGAACCCAAATTCATATGTTCTCTCGGATACTTCACCGAGAGCTATAGATACCATGAAAACCTGGACGTAGGTGTTTGATATTCTAAAATACAAGATGATAAATTTCCTAGAGGATTCAGGTGACAAAGTAACTGAAACTCATGCGACTAATCTCAAAGATATAGCTCAATCAGAGCTGCAAAAAATAACTGTGCCACCGAGGATTATGCTATATAACGACATGATAGGCTAGGATCTGGAGAACATTGACATCTTGTCCAGGAGCATCTGCAATTTATAGAAGGTCGTTGCTAGGTATTTTTTGACCGGATCATATACAAGTAATGTATAAATTATCCCCCTCTTTTAAATACAGTTACAATGTTGATTTCTTAATGGATTTTGACAAAGACGAGTGCACGCAATATGGGAAAAAATACCCTGATTTAATCAAGGATTGGCGGGGGTACCCTAAGAAATTCAGAGACGAAACCCACAACATATATTCCACAGCATCGTTAGACACCCATATGATCTATGTGGATATGATGCTATGTAGGATATTCGGGAAAAAGGACTCCTCTCATTTCCTGTTCGCATGGGTACCAATTATGCATGAAGTGGCAGAAGGTTTCTCTTTCAACTGGGCCAAGATGTTATCGGACAATATGGCTAAGGAAATTATAGAGTATCAGTCAATGAAGGCCAAAGGGAAACATGCCCCTTTCTAGATGTCAACATACATTATGGATGTCATTTGTTTTATGACGTCTTTCCCTATGATGAGATGGAGATAGACCCCGACCAACGACAAGCCCATCCACTTCTATCACTCCAAGTTGTGGGAGGATAAAGAAAAATATTTATTCTATGAAATATGTCATTACATAGTGGTGTTGATTCATATCTCCCTCTACGGTTTCCCACATCCTAGGATTTCAGACATGATCATAGCCAACCTGGGGAAAATAGCATATTGGTATATTGAGGAACATTTTTCCTACATTAGAGTTTTTGGGTGTTCAGGTCCCCCACAAGATTCACCAAAGGTTTTACCACATTGACTGGTGTGACAAGAGGTAGCATGTCAAACTGTGATAGGGGGCATCATTAAATAATTGAAAGCGACCTAGAAAAAGGTGTGGCCAACCTTCCCGCTCTAGGTTGGTATGTTTTCATTACAAGATTTTGGTCATTCAAAAGTAGAGGCTGCAGCCCTAGAAGATGTTAAGTTGGTTAATATTGAGTTCAAGAAGCATGATCCCTAGAAGATCATGGAAAACCACATGGATCTATACAATCTAAATAAATATGTACAAGAAGCTTTCCCACGGGATGAAATATTTTGGGGAGTCAAGTCATACCAGGAAGTGTTGAGAAGAGTCTGAACTCTGGCCCCAGACCAATTAGCCAGTTTCTACAATTTCAAAAGGCATAGAAGGGATAGTTTTCATAAGGTATTAAAGGGAGAACCTCAGACATATCCATCTACACAGGAAGCTACAAATCAGGGTTTAGAGGCAGGAAGTTCCAGCGGACAGGATACTCAGGAGAATCCAAAGAAAACTGAAGTTTTAACACAGAAGGTAGATACTGCATTATCATATCCACCAGGAAATCAAGCAACAACTCAACTTGAAGATTTGATAAAAAAGGGGCATGATACATCATTGTCCATGCCAAAGAAAGTGGCTACCAAAACAATAGAGAAAAAATCATCCACCAAGATAGGTATCCCCATCATGTCATTAAGACCTTTACAATCAAGTCAAGGGAATCCAAATGTCAAGGTCATATTTATAGAGTACCTTACTCCGATTTCAACCGAGGAAATCCGTCCCTCAGACTTCTTCTTCAGCAAGAAGAGGAGGGCCATAGTTAAAAGAGAAACACATCAAAAATATGGTGCACCATTCAAAAGGAAAAGGATGATGTATGATGTACAGGGCCTACATGATAGATATTTCGCTAGGGAGATGGCAGGCTCATTGGGTTCCTTTGCCATGACCAATTAGTGTTCGGTAGAAAACCTAGTGGAGCAGCTGAAATGGAGAAATATATTGGTAAGACAGTTGAAAAACCATATGATAACCATGGAAAGATATGTGAGAGATCAGATGAATAAGGATTTTGAACAGGTCAGAACCAATGACAGACAACAAATTCAACAACTCAAAACCGACCTTGATGAGATTAATCAGAATTCACAGACCAATAGAGAATTAGCCACTAAACAGGAAGAATTGATCAAACAACTATAGGCCAATATAGACTTGTCTGAAGGTACAATAGTGGAGATGGTGGCTTTCCAAGCTTAGGCACTAGAAGTACATGAAAAGATGGAATCAACCCATCTAGATCGTTTTACGAAGGTCGAAGCTATTCAAAATTGTTATCGGGTGGTAGACCTTTATCTGAATAACATTTACATTAAGGAAAGAGAAGCCACTATAGCTCAAGATAAGTTTCAAGAGGCTATATTAATAGCAGCAAAGGATGATATATCAGAGGTTCCTCGACTATCTCTTTCTAAGAAAACCCGAGGCGACATAATCTTGAAGGCCTGGGAGACAAATCTAGTTGAAAGAAAAAGATTAGCCAGAGAGGTAAATAAAGATTGTGAAGAAGCATTGTATTCACTAGACAACGGGTTACTGGATGTTGAAGGAAATCGTATCTTCGAGGCCCTAGGGCATATTTACATAGCAAATAATCAATATAATTCTGAAATAAGAAAAGAAGAACCCCAGATAACCATCCAACAAATGAAACAAATCGACCTTTTCTAGATAAAAAAATGGATTGTAGACCCCAGTTTGCAACTACATGCCACATCTTTGGGAGCAAGGAAAATACAAGAGAGTTTGCCTCAAATAGAAAAGAAGCTATACACTTTTGAAGCAAATGAAGCAACAAAACCTTTTGGGTCGGTAATATAGTTAGTAAGCAGATGCATCCAGTGTGTCGAACATGGGAAAGATAGCACATATGGAAACAAGTGATACAAACTGTACATACTATTATTTCCTCGGTCTATACATAAGAAATGTCTCTACCTGCAAATGAATAGACCAAGGAAATGCTTATGGAACCTCTCAATTTTTCATATTGTAATATTTATCACTTATAAATTATGATAAGTCCAACCATTAGGTTGAGACCATTTTTTACAAATACATATATTGAAGACTTATTTCAGGCTGCTTCTTTCCAATTGTAATAGAGAAAACTCTCCTTATAGATAATTAATAGAAGTGCAGACAAAGACTCCAAGTTTTGTTAAATCTGGGTTATGTGTTTCTTTGTTTTTCATTCCTCAACATTTCCTTATGTATTCCCTGATAAATGTTTGATTTCAATTTAGTATGACTACTACTGCAATCTTATTTGTATCAGTAATTTATTAGGTAAGCATCTTTTCCTCTGTATTTACTGTGAGTAAATCAAGACCTGCTTGTTGTATAGATTCCTGCATTTTACACTTTATTCAAGGTTAAGTTATCTCTTTTGTTCTACTGCAACAAGGTAAGACTCTTCAGTAATTGATGCCCTACTCTGTTTCACAGTTCTATATTTTTTTGTCACTCCACTCAATATTGCAATTTTGATTCAGACACGAAATACGAACTCTGTGTTGAAAAATTGTTAATTTCTTTTAAGGAATTTTTATCATATATATAAGGTAGAAAAAGAAATTTAAAAATACACTCTCATAAAATTTCCTGATGCCTGACAATATCCTTTGAGCCTTAAGTTTAATATCAGGACCAACATATTTTTGGCACCGTTGTCGGGGACGGAGAAACGAAGTTATTTTTCCCTGGGAAAACGAAAAGGTAACATTCTGTCTTTGATAGTGAACAAACATTGAATACGGTTTTAAGGATATTTTTATATTTCACTTGGCGAATACACTACAGATAAACTGGCATTTGATAAAAAGAATTCCAAGAAGAACCCAGACGATCAACAGACTACACTTGTATCCGATCCCAAAAGGTTATTAAAACCCAAGGGATACCTCAAGTCCATTGCCGCATCTGCAGGTAAGAAGTACCAACCCAAAATAGCTCAAGTCAATACAAAGGTTCCGTTGGAAGAATTAACTCCTGAAGAGAATTTTAAGCAAACACCTTCTGCGTAGGCCTCAACTAGTAAGACTGATGTTATTTATAGGAACCTAAAGGTAATCGCACCTGAAATAAAGATTGAGATTGATCCTTCCAATTATCCAAACAGTTTGAATAAAATAACCTCTTCTATATCTTCTATCGTTACTTTTATTTCTACCCCATCCTCACCCGAAGTAAAGGATTCGGTTCTCCAAAATCCTGAAGAGCATATTTTATACCCCGATTTTTCCTCTATTGGTTCACCTATCTATACATCTTGTAAGTTTGAAGAATCTAGTCCACGTTTTCCTTTCCCTCCCCTCCTAGAATTTGCATTGCATAACGATCATTTTCCATATTTCCCTTTACCACATCCTGAGGAAGTTGAAATGTCACCACTTCGGTCCATATAAGTTTACAAAAACCCTCTTTTTAACTCCCGAAGTTCATCCCCCCGACTTCAAATGGTTTCTTTTGGAGAAGGTGGCGTCAGAGGTGGAGGAGGAGGTGGTGCTGGAGGAGGAGGTGGTCAGGGACCACCTCTGACCCTTAGGATTTTTGCCAAAGTAGCGGCCAGATATGCTCCCTTGGTCCTCCCCCCCGTCCTTCATGATTTAGCAAAAAATTATATTAAGAACTTGCCAAAGTTTATGGGAGAAGGAGACTTAACTGCCACAGAGCATATAACCTATTTTGATCAGTTTGTTGATATCCTTGACATTGAGAATGAGGATGTTTACTCAAGGCTCTTGGTGCAAAAGTTTGAAGGGAAATTAAGAATCTGGTTTCGAGGAATCCCAATTGGATCCCTAAGGTCTTATGATGATTTAGAAAACATTTTTTTAAGACAGTGGGGAGAAAATAAAGACCACTTGTACTATTTGACCAAATTTGGAGCATTGAGAAAGAAGAACTCCGAGTTAGTTCTAGAATTCACTCAAATATTTAACAAACTTTATTTTAAAATTCCAGTAGAAGTTAAACTCTCTCAGCCTACAACGAAGGTAACTTTTGTAGGGGCTTTAGAACCTGACTTCTCCCTACTTCTGAGGGAAATGAGATCTGCTACCCTCACAGGAATGCAGGATGATGCCATATAAATTGAGTCGAACATGATGGAGTTTGGTAAACTAAAATACAAGATTGATATGGGAACCAAGGAATCTAGACGCTTTAGAGAAGATGCAGGGCCCTCCAGATCTGGAAACACCGCGGAAGAAAAAATGGATGATATGGATAAAATAATAAAGGATTTTTCAAATAAAATATCTAGAATGGAACTAGACTGAGATAAACCTGATCCATTTTCTATAAAATATTTTAGGAGGAATCCTAACCCCCAGACCCAGCAGAGACAAGTAAAAAGCGAAGATCAAAAAGTACAGGCTCCATTTAAATCATAAAATTTTATAGGAGATGATATAAATAATTAGGATGGGTTAGAAGAGGATATAAATAATCTTAGTGATGAAGACCGGGAACCTCATCTAACTAGACAGGATTTTGAAAGATCTCTAGACCAAGAACACAGATCTAGTAATGAGGAAAGAATAAATAATTTGGGAGAGTCTTCTTATCAAGGAATCGTCGACTCCATAATGGTCGAGCTTCAATATAAGTATAATTTGAGGCCCAGAGAAACGAGTACTACAAATGGTCCACCAAAAAATATTTTATCAAGAAACAAAGAGAATGAGGCAGTTGTTACTAAACCACTAGTTGAAAAAACACCTACCAAAACCAAAACGGTTGAAACCCAAGCAACACAAACCAAGAAAGCAGAGAATAATGAAGCACAAACTACAACAAGAGAAAGAAAAAAAGCAATTGGAGGTTTTAGTTTAGAAAATGAAATAAATAAAATTAAAATCCCCATGCCTCTGGTTGAGCTCGCTAAGAATCCAATTTACAAAAAATAGATTGCCAAAATGATAACTTTTTCTGACACCGAATCTCATGCAGACATGATAAATATGCAAGATGAAAGACCAACGATTATGTTTGGTCCACACATTGAAAACGTTAAGGATTCTGTAGCTCCCTTTTATATTACCTTAACCGTGCATGATCACTTACTTCATAATTGCATGTTAGATTCTGGGGCTTCTCACAACTTAATGCCTAAAGTTATCATGGAAAATTTGGGCCTTGAAATCACTAGACCATATCAAGACTTATATTCTTTCGATTCCATGAAGGTTAAGTGTTTGGGCATGATCAAGGATCTAGTAGTGAATCTTGCACAAGTTCTCGTAAAGAGTATTCTTATGGATGTAGTTGTTTTTGATGTCCCTTCCATGTATGGAATGCTTTTATCCAGGTCTTGGGGCACAAATCTTGGAGGATCACTTCAAGTAGACATGGAATATACTACGATCCCAATTTTGGGGGGATAATTTACTCGACTATACAGAGAGACTAGACTGACATATACTGTAAGTGACCCTCAGAACCTAAACAATTATCCAGTCTATGTTGCATATCAGGATCTAGGAAATTGTATTTTATCGTTAGATGATGATTTTAAATATTTTATAGAAGAATAAAACAAAAAAATGGAAAAACCAGAGAAAAATGTAAATAATAGAGAGGGAGTATGGAATTTGTTTTTATGGATCTTCATCCTGCGAAGGGGCAGGGGTAGGAGTTTTGTTTGTTGCACCTGGAGATGAATATGTTATTACCTTTTCATACATGTTACAGTGGAAATAATGTATGTGAGTATGAAGCTCTATTCTTAGGATTGGAGGCTGCCACAAAACTAAAAATGGAAAATCTAATAGTTTATTGTGATGCAAAACTTATTGTAAAACAAATAAAGAAACAATATCAAGCAAAACATCCAAGGCTAAGGTCATACATAAATTGTTCCTGGGATCTGAATGAGAATTTCTTCTCGTCATTTAACATTCATCACATTCCTAGAATGGAAAATCAACAGGCAGACTCCTTGGCCAAAGCAGTTGTGACACTTATTCCGCCTACTTTCCTAAAGCTGAAGTATCATATAGAAATGAGACATAGACCTTCAATCTCAAATAAAGTGGAACATTGGTAGGCGTTTGAAGATGACGAACATATTAAACAATTTCTAGAAATGGTTGATGAATTCTCTGAGACCCATATAGACCAAGAAAAACGGAACGATCCTATCTGGATCATGCAGGAAGGAGAATATTATGAAAAATTTCAAGATAAGATTGCAAATAATCGAATGCTGGTACTTAAAAACTTATGATACCTCTGTGATTGAACATACGATCCCTTTGAAGCATGGTATCAAACCTTTTAGACAAAATATGAGATAGATAAACCCTATCCACTTATCTTTAATAGAAAGAGAGGTCAAGAATCTCCTCAATGCAAATATTATTGTTCTTCTTAGATATTCTGAATGGGTAGAAAATCTGGTACCCGTCAAGAAGAAAAGTGGAGAAATTAGGCTTTGTGTGGATTTTAGAAATTTAAATCGGTCATCCCTGAAGTATAGCTACCCACTGCCAAAAATGGATCATGTCTTGGAAAAATTAGTTGGAGCCAACAGAATGTCGATGATCAATGGCTTCTCAAGTTATAATCAAATTGTCATCCACGAAGATGATAACGAAAAAACTGCATTCACTACTCTGTGGGGAACTTTAATGTATGATAAAATGTCGTTTGGTTTGATGAACGGAGGGGCCACCTTCCAAAGAGAAATGTATATAGCTTTCATCGATGTGAGGGAATTTTTTTTTTTTATTTACTTAGATGATCTAATAGTCTTCTCAAATTATGATGCAGAACATCTGGTTCATCTCAAACAAACCTTTGAGAAATGTAAAAAATTTGGTTTGTCTCTTAACCCTAAAAAATCTCAATTTTATATGAAAGAAGGAAAACTTCTAGGTCATATAGTTTCGAAAGATGGAATTAAGCTCGATCCCAAGTGAATCGAGGCTATTGATACAGTAAAAATTTCTAGAAATAAAAAAGAAATTTAGTCTTTTTTAGGTAAAATATTTTTTTTGAGAAGGTTTATCCCTAACTTTGTTGAAATTGTCAAATTAATTACAGATATGATGAAGAAAGACAGTGAGATCAAATGGACTACTGAAGCTAAAGAGTCATTTGAGCGAGTTAAGAAAGTTATAAGCGAATATCCAATATTGGCTAGTCCTGACTATACTAAGGAATTCCTGATCTTTACTTTCGCATTAGAACATACTATCGTAGCAGTACTTATCCTAAAGAATGAAGAAGGTTTGAAGCAACCGATCTCCTTTTTCAGTAAAATTCTTAGAGATGTTGAGTTAAGATATGATATACTGGAAAAACAAGCTTACACGATGGTGAAAGCTCTCAAATCTTTTAGAACATATGTACTGCACTCCAGAATAATCGGCTATGTCCTAGCAAGATCTGTCGAAGATATATTGGTACAGTTGGACAATGATGGTAGGATAGGTCATTGGTTAGACAAAATTTAGGAGTTCGATCTAGAGGTCAAACCATCCAAACTGGTTACAGGTTAGGGTCTGGAAAAGTTATTAGCAGATTTGAATTTTAGAGCACTTAGGATAAATCATCTGGAATCACATGGACCTATTCTAGACATATGAGAGCTTGATGATCAAAACCCCGTAGTTCATATTGAGGATAAAGTTTCTTCCTTTGAATGGTATCGCGATATCATTTCATATCTCCTCACCCTTCAGTATCTGAGTGATATGAATCCATCAAAATAAAGAATGTTAAAATTACATGCAGTTAAATACCGTATTATTGAAGGACAATTGTACCAGAAAGATCCCCTAGGTTTCTTGCTACGTTGTCTTACAGAACCTGAAACAGAGGATGTCATAAATGAATTTCACAAAGGAGTGTGTGGAGGAAATCGCGCCTAGAGGGCCACGACCTACAATATTCTAAGAGCTGGATATTATTGGCCAAATTTATTTACTGATGTGAATTCTAAAGTCAGAGCCTGCAACCCTTTCCAACTGTTCTTTGGCCAGAAAAACTCCCTGCACTACCTTTGGTCCCAGTCAAGACAGAGACTCCTTTTCAACAATGGGGCCTGGACTTCATCAAATAAATCCACCCATAGTCTAGTGCCCAACATAAATGGATTTTGACTACTACTGATTATTTCACGAAATGGGTGGAATCCATTCCAAATCAGAATGCCATAGATTCTATAGTTATACACTTTTTGGAGGAAAATATCTTATCCATATTTGGATACCCTCTGAATATAGTTACAGATAATGCTTAAGCATTCAAATCTATGGAAATGATAAGTTTTTGTCAAAAATACAACATCATGTTGGGGCATTCTACAACCTATTATCCTCGGGGAAAAGGGTTGGTCAAATCATCCAACACAATTTTGATGAATATAATCAAGAAAGTATTAACGGAGAATAAGAAGGCTTGACACATCCACTTAAAGTATGCCTTATGGGAAAACTGGATCAACACTAAGAAATCAATAGGTAAGTCTCCTTTACAAATGGTTTATGGCACCGATGTTGTTCTCCCTATTATTCTATCTCTTCCATTAATGAAGATGTGGCAATATGAAAACAAAGAGCCGAATGATTTTACGAGAAGGATAAACCAAACAATTGAAGTCCAACAAAATAGGGATGAAGTTGATGAAAGACTTTAAAAATATCAAGATAATATGAAATATATTTTCGACAAAAAGGAGAAGGACATGGAATTTCTTCCGGGTGATTTAGTTTTGAAATCGGAGGCTAGGAAAGAAGATGCGGGAAAACATGGTAATTTGTATCACCTAGGGTTTGGGTCGTTAATGATTGCATATACAGAAGGGAAGAATTCATTCCTACTCGAAAATCTCAACTGGAAAACTTTTGACACCCCTATTAACGGGTGCTATCTAAAACATTTCATGCAATAAACATGTTTCACAATACCATTGTATATATCAAATATCTATCATCAGACGAGAAGTAAGGAGGTATATGTATTCAACACTCAGTCACAAATTATTTGTTTTCTCTCAAAATAGGTGACGAATTAATAGTTGGTTTGATTGAAAATATAAATGAAATCCAAGGTATGAACTTCTATGCTATTTTTCAAGCTAAAAGGCTTAAAGAAATCTCATCGAATCTTAACAAAGTTCTACTCATGTAAAAAATGGTCACCTGATCAAAGATAAAAAAAGGTATAAATTTTAATCCTCCAAATAAATAGAAAACAAGATAAGAAAAAATGAAGAGAATCCGGTAATCAAAAAACATACTGTGTGGAAATGAGATTCTTTTGTTCCAAAACCCTCTTAGTTCTCATTATGTTTCATTTGGCCTATCTCCGAGATTTTACCCTATCCTGATTTTTTGCTACTTGGCCTTAAACCTTTATAGAAAGAAAGAATTTCACCTTGACTCAAGAAGCTTAAAAAAATAGATCTTCAAAACGGGATTAGGAAAAAATCTTTATGTTTCTATGAATTTTAATTGAAAGAAAGTATGTCTAAGCTAATTCTGACTACTTTATCCCTTCTAACATATTTAAACTGATTATGTTTCGCTCAAGGAAAATCCCTGGAAAATAAAAATTCCCCATAAAAACTTCCTTATAGGCGACGATGTTTTGAAGGTTGGGAGAGGATTAGTCCGGAGTAAATCAATGTGGGTTGATAGACCTTCGTTGTTAAACTATAAGAAGATATTATTCCTTGAATGATGCATACAAATTGATTTCCCCCACTTCTAAAATATTAAAATATAAGACATATGGTGAAAGGAAATTCATAATCTAATTTCCCCCATTGTATCCAAAGAGATGATGAAAGGAAATTCATTTAAATCATTTCCCTCATCTCAAAAAAGTGCAAATTGAAGTGGTGAAAGGAAATTCAATAGGAAATGTAGATAACTTCACCGGGGTACTGAACAAGCTCACTGGTAGTGAAGCAATGTCTATGATATCTGTAAGGTTGTTATACATGGATATAATGTACTATGGTAGCTAGTTCTCTTTTCGACAGGATTATATTCTAAACCAACAAGGGACCCCCTAACTGAATTCTTAAATTTACTTTGAATTGATGCGAACAAAATCGACTAGAGTCTGATAGTTTTGTTAAAGTTGTTTTGATTATTAAACAAATCCGAAATTAGTTTCAGGAAAAGAGAAACTATTAATAGCCTAAACTCAAGATCGATGAATGATTGAGTTTTTAAAAGTTTTATGAGACATGGTTGAAGTCTAATGTCCTTCTGTATGATTTTTTCAAAAGGTGTTTCCAAGAAACCCAATGATGAATCCATTTACCCAATCAAGGCACTTGGTCTACTGTTCTTCCATGCCTCACAGAGAGACACGGTCCCCAGATGGAGCCTATGTTGGAACACATATAAATTCTAAGCCTTGAGCTTTACTTTATCCTTTTTATAATAACTCAGAAGTTGGTTTTCAAATGTTAAAATCACTTTCGCTTTCAGTCTTAAGGCATGCACGATGCCCACCGTCAGTTGAATTCCCCTGTTGATCAAACTATCCCTTTTTCCCCATGAGTTTTTGGAGCCGCCCGATTGTTAAAAATTCAAACCACTAGAGACTGCTTCAAAGTTTCGGGCTTCAGAGTTTCTTTCTTCGGGAGTTTTTCCATGTCACATTTTCAAAGTCCCAATACACAAAAAGTGTTCAACAGATCCTAGTCACCATACACATATACCTTCCTAAGATTTGAAACATCACTACGGGTAATGGCCTATCGAAATTTTGATAAAGTTAATCTGCCAATACATGAAACAATAAATTCCAAAAAGCTAAACCCCAATCAATTAAGTTAAACCCGATCAAAAGTTAATTAATAGCTTCGCACATTCAAAGTTCAGATGTTCTCCATTTATCACACTCTAAATTCATGAAGTATGAACTTTTGAAATAACTTAAACACTAAGCAGGGTTAATTAAAATTAAAAACTAATTATTCAATGAGTTATTGCTTCACGATTTTGGGTTTCAATAATTCTATCTCGAGCTACCATCAAAATCTCAAAGTCCGAAAAACCAAAAACACTTAAGGATAAACATGATTAATTAATGGGCTAAATAAGATTATCTCACAATTAATTTTTCTCAGAATCACAATTCTAAAAATTTTGAACCTTATTCATCCAAGTTCTCGATCACAAACCACCAATATTAATGGCATTAATCACGACTCCACGACAATGATTTCAAATAAGATCATAGATCATCGCCTATATCTTTTCATTAAGGTAAATGAATGCATCATCATTAAAGGTATTCATAAATCAATACACTTAAGGTGAATAAGGATATTGGATTTTGAATTCTATTTGCATTCTCGTAGAATAACAAGTTTTAGCAAGCTAAGAAGTTACTCATTTCCTTGTAATAGGTAACACAGTTCTGAAATCCCTAATGTCATGGAGCCATGAAAAATGGCTAAAGAAGCTAATGAGAGTGTGAACATGAATGCATATGTTCTCTCAAATACTTCACCAAGAGCTATATATACTGTGAAAACCTGGATGCAAGTGTTTGATATTCTACAATACGAGCTAATAAATTTCCTAGAGGATTCAGGTGACGAAGTAACTAAAACTCATGCGACTAAGCTCAGAGATATAGCTCAGTCAGAGTTGCACAAAATAGCCACGTGACCGAGGCTTATACCTTATAATGACATGATAGGCTAGGCTCTAGAGAACATTGACATCTTGACCAGGAGCATCTGCAATTCACAGAAGGTTGTTGTCAGGTATTTTCAACCGGAGCATATACAAGTAATGTATAAATTATCCCCCTCTTTTAAATATAGTTGCAACACCAATTTATTAATGGAGTTTGACCAAGAAGAGTGCACACAATATGGGAAAAACTACCCTTTATTTAATCAAGGACTGGTGGGGGCACCCTGAGAAATTCAGAGACGACACCCATGACATATATGCCACAACATCATTAGACGCCCATATGATCAGTGTGGCTATGATTCTAAGGATATTCGGGAAAAATGAATCCTCTCATTTCCTATTGGCATGGGTACCAATTATGCATGAAGTGGCAAAAGGATTCTCTTTCAATTGGGCCAATATGTTATCGGACAATATGGCCAAGTAAATCATAGAGTATCAGTTGATAAAGGCCAAAGGGAAAGATGCCCCTTTCTACATGTCAACATACATTATGGCTGCCATTTGTCTTATGATGCCTTTCCCTTTGATGAGATGGAGCTGGACCCTGACCAATGCTGAGCCCATCCACTTCTATCGCTCCAAGCTATGGGAGGATAAATAAAAATATTTCTTCTATGAAATATGTCATTATGTAGTGGTTATGATTCATATCGCCCTCTACGGTTGTCCCCCTCCCAGGATTTCAAACAATATCATGTCCAAACTAGGGAAAATAACAAACTGGTATATTGAGAAACATTTTTACTACATCAGAGTTTTTGGGTGTTCAGTTCCCCCACGCGCTTTAAGAAATCTTTTACCAGATCGGCTAGTGTGTTGAGAGGTATCATATCAAACTTTGACAAGGGGAATCAGTAAAGAATTGAAAGTAGCCCAGAAAAATGTGTGGCCAACCTTCCCCCTCCAGGTTGGTATGTTTTCATTACAAGATTTTGGTCATTCAAAAGTAGAGGCTGCAGCCCTAGAAGACGTCAAGTTGGTTAATATTGAGTTCAAGAAGCATGATCCCCAGAAGATCATGGAAAATCACCTATACAATCTAAATAAATATGTACATGAAGCTTCCCCATAGGATGAAATATTCTGGGGAGTCAGGTCGTACCAGGAAGTGTTGAGTAGAGTCCGAACTCTGGCCCCAGACCAATTAGCCAGTTTCTACAATTTCCAAAGGCATACAATGAATAGTTTGCCTAAGGCCTTACAGGGAGAACCTCGGACATATCCATCTACACAGGAAGCTACAACTCAGGGTTTGGAGGAAGGAAGTTCCAAAGGACATGATACTCAAGAGGATCTGAGGAAAACTGATTTTTTAACACAGAACATAGATACAACATTATCAAATCCACCAGGAAATCAAGCAACAACTCAACTTGAAGCTTTGATAAAAAGGGACATGATACATCAATGTGCATGCCAAATAAGGTTGCTACCAACACAAAAGAACAACAACCTTCCACTGAGATAGGTATCCCCATTATGTCATTATCACCTTTATAATCAATTCAAGGGATTCGAAATGTCGAAGTCATATTTATAGAGGACCTTACTCCAATTTTAGCTGAGGAAATGCCTCCCTCAAACTTCTTCTTCAGAAAGAAGAGGAAGGCCATAGTTAAAAGAGAAACACATCAAAAATATTGTGCAACAATCAAAATGAATAGGATGTTGTATGATGGACAGGGCCTAGATGATACAGATTTCACTAGGGAGATGGGAGGCTCATTGGGAGCCTTCACCACAACCAATCGGTGTTCGATAGAAAACCTAGCGGAGCAGCTAAAATAGAGAAATTTGTTGGTAATAAATTTGCAAGACCAAATGATAACTGTGGAAAGACATGTGAGAAATCAGATGAATAAGAATTTTGAACAGGTCAAAACCGATGACAGACATCAAAATCAACAACTCAAAACCGACCTTGATGAGCTATATCAAAATTCACAGACCAATAAAGAATTAGCCACTCAACAGGAAGAATTGATCAAACAAATACAGGACAAGATAGACTTGGCTAAAGGTACAACAATGGAGATGGTGACTTTCCAATATTAGGCACTAGAAGTACATGAAAATATGGAATCAACCCAGCTAGATCTTTTTACGAAGGTGGAAGCTATTCAATTTTTTTATCGGGTGGTAGACCTTTCTCTAAATAACATTTACATTAAGTAAATAGAAGCCACTGCAACTCAGGATAAGTTTCAGGAGGATATATTAATAGAAACAAAGGATGATATAGCATAGGTTCCTCGATTGTCTCTTTTTGAGAAAACCCAGGGTGACATAATCTTGAAGGCCCAGTAGACAAATCTGATTGAAAGAAAAATATTAGCCAGAGAGGTAAATATATTTTGTGAAGAAGCATTTCCTTCACTAGACAAAGGGTTACTGGATGTTGAAGGAAACATTATCTTCGAGGCCCTAGGGAATATTGAAATAGAAAAGAATCAAAATAATTCTAAAACAAGCAAAGAAGAAGCTTGGAAAACCATCCAGCAAATGAAACAAATCGACCTTGTCTAGATAAACAAATGGATAGTAGATCCCAGTTTGCAGCTATAGGACACATATTTTAGAGAAAGGAAAATACAGGAGAGGTTGCCTCAAATAGAAAATAAGCTATACACTTTTGAAGCAAATGAAGCAACAAAACCTTCTGAGTTGGTAGTACAGTTAGTAAGAAGATGCATCTAGTGTGTCGAACATGGGAAAGCTAGCACATCTGGAAACAAGTGAGACAACATGTACATACTATTCACATGGGTCATGATTAAATGCCATTTGTTTCCAAGATGGAGGATATGGAGAATAAACGTCTCTACCTACAGATGAATAGACCGAGGAAATGCTTATGAAACCTTTCAATTTTGCATATTGTAATATTTATCACTTATAAATTATGAGAAGTCCAACTATTAGGTTGAGACCATTTTGTATAAATACATAGATTGAAGACTTATTTTAGGCTGGTTCTTTCCGATTGTAACATATAAAACTCTCCTTATAGAGAATTAATAAAAGTGCAAATGGAGATTCCAAGTTTTGTTAAATTTGGGTTATGTGTTTCTTTGTTTTCCATTCCTCAGCATTTATTTATGTATTCCATGATAAAAAAATTATTTCAATTTAGTATGACTACTACTGCAATCTTATTTGTATTAGTAATTGATTAGGTAAGCAACTTTTCCTCTGTATTTACTGTGAGTAAATCAAGACCTACTTACTTTATAGATTCCTACATTTTACACTTTATTCAAGGTTATGTTATCTCTTTTCTTCTACTGCAACAAGGTAGGACTCTTCAGTAATTAATGCCCTACTCCATTTCATAGTTCTATATTTTTATCTCGCTCCACTCAATATTACAATTTTGACTAAGACACGAAATACAGCCTTTGTGCTGACAAATTGTTAATTTCATTTAAGGAATTTTTCTCATATATCTAAGGTAGAAAAAGAACTTTAAAAATACACTCTCATAAACTTTCTTGATCCCTGACATTATCCTTTGAGCCTTAAGTTTAATCTCAGGACCAACACCTATCTCTATTCCTTTGATCTCTCTAGACGATCTGAGGGGCATTATTTTGTCTTCTGAAGTTACCCCTATTATCAACCTTCTAGGGGTTCCTATAGCTCTACCTTCCTTCAAATTTCAATTTCTCCATTTCTGTAGAAAGTGGTTTTACTAGCTTTGTTAACTCATCCACTTGAGGGTAGGAAGAAGAGGAAAAAGAGGTTGAATCTTCATACCTACCCTTTCTTTTGTCTCTATGAGGCTTACTCCTAAGTTTTTCAACTGCCAATATATTGGACTCTAATTCAAGGGATGGATCTTGCATATGAGCCAAGGAGGTAGCTCTTATTTCTCTCAACATGAGGCAAAACTCAGGGTCAAAAGAACTGTCATAAGTAATCTTGTTAAAGGTTTATGTAGGATTAATTTAAGTGGGAATATTATTGTACATCTTATTGAATCTCTTTGAGAGGTTAGATACAGATTCCCCCTCTTATCTCTTAAGTGCCCCAAATTTTGTAATATAATAAAGGAAATCTATTTTATCCCCCCAATGTCTTAATAATGAATCATCCAGAGCCTCAATCTCATCAATAGATCCAAGAGTTAAGCCCCTGAACCATTTCCTAGCCTCACCATCAAGGCTCTGTACAAAAACTCTCATCCAAACATCTTCATCTCTAATATTAATATTATCTGCATAACTGTAAAAAGATGAAAGGTGTTCTTATGCAGTTATAACTTCTTCTCCTATAAACCTAGTCATGCACTTGAGATAATATCCAACTGGGAGGGAATTTACAGGCTGAGGTAAAACCAGAGGAGCATACCTAGCAACCACTATGGCATCCATTCTATTTCTAGTAGGATTAGCACCTACCATTGGGATGTGAATTGTAGGAGAACCAGAGGGAGATGGAGTTTGGTCAGGTGAGATTGGAACTATGTTTCTGGGGGAAAAGGGAAATGGTTGAGTGTTGGATGAGAATAATATGGGGTTCAAAGGAAAATAAGTTTCCCCCTCTTTAGATACAACAACTTTGACATGAGGAGGAGTAGGAAAACCCAAAGTGGGAAAATTTTCTAAGATTCTGGGTCTAAACCACTTTACAATATCAGGGGAAATAGGGGTGTCAAAACTTTCTTCCAAATGAGATATATAAGGGGAGAATTCAATAGGGAAACTTCCAAAGTTTAAACTTTTGGAAACTCTAGCAAATTGTAAAAAAGGTGAATTTGATATAGATACTGGAGATTTAAATGAATAAGTTTGTAAATTACCTTAATCACCTGGTACAATAGCTCAAAGTCCTTCTTGAGAGGTATTTCCTTTTTTGATAATATTTTCTATGTCAACTTTAGGTGTTTCCATAGGAAGATGTGGAGTAGACCTCATGTGTATTCCTTTGGGAGTCACAACTGAACGGTGGAGTCGCCAGGTGCAAGTTGCAATCTTCAAGTTATTGATTTATGATGCACCTTCAGAATCATAATTCGTTTGTCATTCAATCCTAGGTAAATGTCTTCAATTTGTTCCCTGACAATGAAGCCAAGAATTTTAGCACTAAGAGTCACCCTCATATTGCAAGAGGATAAACCCAATACCCATTATAATGTTTGGTGGATGTTGGTTTTATGAGTGGAGGTCAAATGGACAAAACTCAGTACAATAATTATTTTAACACAGAAAATGGACAAACAATGCATAGGGAAGTGAGGTTCTCATTAAATTCAGTCAGTGATTTGATTTTAAGTGTGAGAAGAAGGAGTACTTGGTCAAAGAGGTGAACACGATTTCTATGAGAATCTGAATTTCAAGCCACTTGGTGAAGAAAAAATCAGGCTCAAGAGCACTTGTGAACTCAAGTTTCAGACACTAAAATGTGTCATAACAATATAATAATCAAACCTACATTACCATGCACCTACAACAACTCCAATTTATCCTCCATGCTCAATCCTTTCAGCATAAGGGGAAATAAGATAATAAATAAGCTAACTAAAAATGGTCACAACAATACTGTAATCAAACCTACATTACAATAGAACCACAACCCTCGACTAGATCCTCCATGCTCGAGTTTTTCAGCACAATTTAAACAAAGAGATGAAAGAAGTTGACTTATATTAATGAAAAAGTCTCAAATTTCATACATAACGAGAGAAAAATTCTAACATAAAAAATTACATAGTAGGGATCTCTTCTCAACCATTCGATGACCATAAAAAAATATTGAACTGATCTATTTATACTCATATTAGTCCACAACTACCAGGAGTATGATCTGGCCATTCCATTGAAACCCTTTTGTCTGCTCCTTGTATCATACTGTGTGTGTATCCTCCCGTCAGACACAAGCTCAGCTCAGCATGGGCCTATAGGAAAACTAGTCCATCGTGGTACCTTGGGTTGATAGTTCTGTCTCCAAGGATAGATCGTCCACGCCTTCTATATATGGAGTGAGTCGAGGTTTCAACCACCACTCCTTTTTCATTAACTGATCCCTCATCGAGATCGGGATGAGGCTTAATGGCTAGGGGGATGCCACGTGTTGCTCTCTAATTTGATTCTATATAAGTACATAATTGTGGGGCCATCAAAGGTGGTTTAGATTCACACCACTTTTGAGCCCACAATTCACCACCTTCTTCCACATAGCTCTTTCATTATACCATAGTTTTTATTGTGGGACCGCTCAAAAATTTTAACACCCGAGAAAGTTGCGTCTCCGCAATGAAGCATGGTCGTTGATCTAGTCACAATTTACGATCTGGGTGCACCTGCTAAATTTAGTGCCACCGCTAAGGGTTATCCTCCTTCCAACTTTAGGATTATTCCAACCATTCTTGGATATGGCACTACTTTTGGCTCTTGAACTAGAACACTACCCAGAGGATGATCTCCCTCAACTATTGGGGCAGCCTAACGTCACTATGCTGGCATGTCGCGGATGGAGGGGTGACACGTGTCACTCGAAAATATGCTGAAGACATGTCCAATTTTTTTTGAATTTAGTGTCATGTGTCAGCGCTATATGGACTCCACATGCCTCTATTAGATGAGCGCTACGCATCGGAACTAATGGGTGCCAAGTGTCTTCGACACTTGGATATTGGGGGGGGATGCATACAGATCTTGTATAACTCCTGGAGTAATACGGGCCCAGAGTGACATGGCAGCCTAAATTGAATGTTGAATCTTGGAAATTAACCACGACCATTGATCTGAGGAGGAAACACGACATAGATCTATGCACTTCGAGAGAAATTACTTCGAAGGAAAATAGGAAATGTGAAGAAGAAACTCCCAAAATCCCGAAGTAAATCATGGTCATCTAATCTGGAAGGATGCATGGTGATTGATATGTGACTTCAGACAAAATCACTTCGGAGTAAATCGAGAGTGGGGAAGCCAAAACTCCCAAATCTTGAACTCTCGAAGTAAATCATGACCGTCTAATCTGGAAGGACGTGTGGCGCTTGATCTACAACTTCGAGGCTTCCAGTTGGTCTTTAAACATAGTGCAACTTTGAAATTCTGAAAGGCCGAGAGTCGTTGATATAAAATGCTCCTGGGATCTTCGTCATTGAAAATTGAACCTTCTTTCTTTCTTGCTTCGAGCCTGCAATAGACCTCTTTAAGTGTTTCTCCTTGTTCCCATGGTTGCTTCATGTGTAAACAAGGACTTGGATGACTTGTTATGGTATCAAGAAAAAAAATGACCAATAATTCGAGACAAAATGATGATGAGTGTTCATCCTTCTTAGAGAAAAAAAGAAAATATTTGGGTCGTGACTTGGTTGGGAAAGACACCAAGGGAAAACAGGTCATCAATAAAGGGGGAAAACAACTTTATCAGTCAGAGGGAAAGATCCTAAGACTTGGTGGGGGGGAAGAGAGAGAGAGAGAGAGAGATGAGACGAGGATACATACATAGGTATTAACAACAATCACATATGACCCTTGACCAAGGATGATTTTAAGGATGAAAATTTATATTAGAATGTAGAAACATGGGCTAATATTACTAGTCCTTAATATGCAAAATCTAAAATGTTTGGCGATATTTTTGTAAAATATTCAAATTTATAAGGATTTAATATACTTTCTATAAAATTTTGGCTATTTTTAAGGTAAAATAATTTTATTCTATGGAATTTGGGCAAATCATTTTTAGAAAAAATGGAAATTGGCGAATCTTGTTTTGGGAAAAATGATGGAAAATTAGCCCATTTGCGAAATTTATCCCCTAAAATCATCTATGCCCTTGACAACCCCATGTGATAAAAAAAACCTAGGACTTTGAATAAGACCATTAGGAAGGCTAAGTACCTATATGAGAAAGGAAAGGGAAGAGAGTGTTTGAAGAAATATTGGAAGGATAATAAGAAGGAAAATTATGATCAGAGAAAGAAAGGATTCAAACCTCCTTTCAATAGAAATATCCTAAATAAAAATCAGCCCGACTAGTATGCTAAGGATGAATCCAAGAGAGGATATTCCTTGGGAAAAAGGGGAAGACCATTAATACAATTTTGGGTATGAAAATAAGATCACCTGTACAAGGATTTCCCTCACGGAAAGGATAAAGTGAAGACCATGCACAACATCCAATAGGCTAAAACAATGGAATACATGGGAAGAATTTATGCATCCTTAGATGATCTACAAGAAGAGTACCAATCCAACATGATCAAGGTGGAAGGTAAGATCATTAATCATCCTGTTGCTATTTTAATTGATTTAGGAGAAAATCATTGTTACATTGAACCTAAAATAGTGGATAGATTACGCTTGGAGAAAAGTAAGCTTAAAAAATCAAGTTTGTTTCAGTTAGGCATTAGAACCAAAAGGAGAATCCATGATATGGTCATAGGTTTTTCCATAAGTCTTAATGGTGTGAATACTAATGTTGATCTAAATATTATATCATTGGGATCTTACGATATTCTAGTTGGAATCTATTGGTTGGAAAAACATCACGTTGTCCTAGATTGTCATAACAAGACATTTACATGTCTTGATGAAGAAGGAAAACATAGAACTGTGAAAGGAGTTCCAAGACCCATCTCTATAAGGGAGATTTCATCCTTATAGCTGAAGAGATGTTGCAGAAAAGGATGTCAATTTTATGTATCCCATGTGGAGGAGCCAGAAAAGATAAAGGAGCCAAGACTTGAAGAATTTTTGGTACTACAAGAATTTGAATATGTATTCCAAGAAATATCAGGGTTGTCACCAAAGAGGGAGATAGATTTATCTATTGATTTACTATTAGGAGTTGCCCTGGTATCAAAAACACCTTGCATAATGAGTACACAAGAATTAAAATAATTATAAATGCAGTTGGAATAATTGTTGAAGAAAGGGTACATACATCCAAGTGTTTCACCTTGGGGAGAACGAATACTCTTTGTCAAAAATAAGGATGGAACTTTGAGGCTGTGTATTGACTTTTGACAGCTGAATAAATACACTGTAAATAACAAGTACCCTCTACCCAGAATTGATGACCTATTTGATCAGCTAAGAGGGGAAACAATATTTTCAAAAATAGACTTGAGATCATGGTACCATCAGGTAATAATCAAGGAAGAAGACAACAATAAGAAAACATTTAGAACCAAGTATGGGCATTATGAATTTGTAGTGTTGCCTTCTGGACTGTCCAATGCACTAGCTATATTTATGTGCTTAATGAATGACATATTCAGAAATTACTTGGATAAGTTTTTCATAGTATTCTTGGATGACACAATTGTCTATTCTAAGTTAGAGCAAGAGAATGAACATCACTTAATATTGGTATTGCAAGTGCTGAGGGAACATCAGTTGTATGCCAAGCTTAGTAAGTGTTATTTTTACCAAGAATAGATCCATTACTTGGGACATATTATTTCAGAACAAGGAATAACAGTAGATCCAGAGAAGATTGAATCCATTAGAGGATGGCCATACCCAGGAATGTTTCATAAGTTATATCTTTTATGGGATTAGTTGGTTACTACAAAATATTTATAATAGGGTTCTCTAAGATTTCTCATCCCATCACTTCTTTGCAAAAGAAGGGAATTAAATTTGAATGGACATCCGAGCGTGAAGATAACTTTAATGTGTTGAAAGAATTATTTACTGGTGCACCTATTTTAAAGATTGTTGACTCAAAGGAAAGTTTTGTGGTATATACAAATGCATGGAAGGAAGGACTTGGTGGCATCCTCACTCAAAATAAACATGTCATTGTTTATGAGTCCAAAAATATTAAATAACATGAGAGGAACTATGCCACACATGACTTGGAACTTGCTGCCATTGTTCATGCATTGACTATGTGGAGGAATTATCTCATGGAGAAGATATCTGAATTAAGAATAGACCACAATGGTTTGAAATATCTTTTGAACAATCAAATTTGAATGCTAGGAAAACGAGATGGCTGGAATTTTTAATTGAATATGATTTTGACATTAATAATATCAAAGGAAAACAAAATAAAGTAGTCGATGCACTTAGTAGAAGAGTACATCTCATGCATGCTACAACTATTAGTATGCATCAGTCAGTTTTAAAGAGCACAATTTTAGATGTTGTTTTTACAAATCAACATTATCTACAGGTAAAAGAAATATTACAGCAGGAAAATGTATAATAGAAAATTAAATAATATGAGATGGAGGAAGATGAATTACTTATGCATAAAAATGGAATTTTTTTTCCTAGTTCCGGAGAACTTACGAATTTGGTATTAAAATAAATGCATAATGTTCCATATGTCGGGCATCCCGGTTACTAGAAAACAATTACAACTGTAAGAAGCCAATTCTTTTGGCCAGGAATGAAGAAAAATGTTGTTGATTACATTGTTGGATGTATGGAATGCTAGAGAGTGAAGGATGAGCATAGACACCCAATGGGTTTACTACAACCATTACCATTTTTAGAGAAGAAATTGGAAGTGGTAACCATTGATTTTATAACTAAATTTCCCAAGACAAAAAGTCAACATGATTCAATCATGGTAGTGGTTGATAAATTGACAAAGGTTGATCATTTTTTTCCTGTAAAAACAACTCATACAACAACCATTATTGCATAAATTTACATGAGGGAGATTGCTAGGTGGCATGGGATTGCTAAGGTAATTGTCTCAGATAGTGACACAAATTTTTCTTCAAATTTCTAGAGGGGGTTGTTTAAAGGATTTGGTACAAATATTAACTTTAGCACAACATACCATCCACAGTCACATGGGAAGACATAGAGAGTCAACCAAGTAATTGAAGACATGTTGAGAATGTATGTGATGGATAAGAACTCTAAGTGGGAAGATTATTTGCACTTGGTTGAGTTTTCCTATAATAACGAGTATCAAGCTTCATTGAAAATGAGCCCATTTGAAGCTTTGTATGGTAGGAAATGCAATACTCCAGTGAGTTGGGACAACCCAACAAATAGAGTGGTACTTGGGATAGAATTGCTCAAGGATATTGAAGACCAGATTGTTAGGATTAAGCATAATTTAAAGGCATCTCAAGATAGACATAAAATTTATGTAGATAAGAATAGGACAACTAGAGAATTTAAAGTGGGGGAACATGTTCTTTTAAAAGTGAAGCCCAAGAAGAGATCTTTGAAGTTGGGTAGTTGTACAAAGGTAACAGCTAGAATTTTTGGTCCATTTGAGATATTGGACATAATAGGGCCAGTTGCATACATGCTTGCATTGACTTCTTCCATGAATGTGCATAATGTATTTCATGTATCTTTGCTGAAAAAATATGTACATGACCCTAACCATGTTATTGATTGGCATCTGATTCAGGTAGAGACAAAGGGAGACTTTTAGGTCCAACCGATGCAAATATTGGACAGAAAAGTCAAAATGCTCCAGAATCGAGTTATAGAGTTGGTAAAATTCCAATGGACCTACTATGGTCCTGAAGATGCTACTTGGGAGCATGAAGATGTCATGCCGGCAGAGTACCCATGATTTTTTGAATAAATTTTGAAATTTTGTTTTTTGTTTTGTATATGCACTGAGGACAGTGCCAAAATAATGGGAGGGAAATGTAATACCCTGGTTTTGAGTCCCATATTAAATAATGTATTTTTTTAATGAAAGGCCAGAGTTCCCAAACAATTAAAAGAGGTTAGTGTGCCTAAGAAATGTAATGTTTTGATAATTAATAATAATAAATACATCATTGGATGTTAAAGGGACAAGGACAGGAGTTATAGAGGGCTATGATTCCACAAGAGAGGGGGACTGAGGAGCTAAGTGTTTATTTTATATTTTTCCTTACCCATTTTTAGTTTTAATGGAGAATATCCGTTACATGAGATTCTTGGGGGAAGGCTATGTGGTTCTCTAATTCCAATAATTATATAAATCCATCTTTAGTCTATTTGGGGGGGTTCAATGGTTCTTCCTCTAGTTCTTCTTCTTCTTCACTCATGCACTCGTTCACAGATGTGTTGATTAAGGCTGGTTGTCATTAATGTCAACCCTTGAAGAAATCCCGATAGCACAAAGGTTTGGGTAATGGACCAAAGTTTGTTTGATGTAAAGATGACTCATTATTTTCTTGTCATGGTTGATAATAAGTACAAATGGATGAACTCCAAAGTGGTCCCCTTATGGTGAAATCCCTCACGGGAAGATGCTTTGTGGATTGAGTTAGCCTAGAAGTATGGTTAGAGAACCCATGCTTATTTGTGGAATAATGAGATGAAGTTCAATGAATTTTTTAGTGAAACTATCATAGATGGATATTTATTGTCATGCCATTCGAGTGGTATGTGGAACGTCACACAACTCCTCACTGTTAGAGAGTTATGTCCATGAGAAGTTGGAGAATCGAGGTTTGGGTAATGGACCCAATTTTGTTTGATGGATAATGGTATGATTTTTGATATATTTTCAGGTAATACTATTCTATATGGATATTACATGTCATTCCATTTCTTGTGGTATGTGGAACATCACATAACTCCTCATGATTTGATAGTTATGGCCTTACAAAGTTGGAGGACCCTCATATGTCATCTAGAAGCCCCAAAAGGTCAAAGTAGTCAAAGTGGTTTAAGATATTTTAGAAGGTAAATAATACAGTAAAGTGATGA
>WSFP011305064.1:0-44347 GCA_009831015.1 Picea engelmannii | reverse complement strand
TATATATATATATATATATATATATATATATATTTGTTACATTGGACCTTTTCTTTTGACCTTTGAGAAATCACACATGACTAGGATATAATAACTTTTTATATGGATGGAATGAATGATACATGGGAGGTGGGAAATGACTAGCATGGTTAGGATGTGGAGAACACTATCTAGGCTAAGTACTTGGTAGTACAAATTGACCCGAGAAATGGCACACTTCAAAAATAAAACATGTTCCCCTATGTATAATGATGGAAATAATAAAACATGTAATGTTATGAAGTGTTATTATATATCGGCTAGGTGTTTACCACTTTCATGACTAGCTAATAAGTTATATCATCACATCCAAATAAATATTGATACATGGAATATCAAAATGAAGCATATTGAAACCATATTGTACCATCCATAATGCATTTTTCATATGAGGAGTGAGGGATGGAGGTGAGATATACCACAGTTGATCTAGCACGATCATGTATCTGATGGATATCAAGACAAACTCGGTCGGGATTTGCAGAACATGAGCATGACATCTCATGCAAACAAGAACATGACACCCTTGTGAGGGTATCTGAAATTTGTCACCCCTAAGGGGGTAACATTTGTATCTTACTTGAGGACATGCACTCTATTATAGAGTGTATGAGAAAAATATAATCTCTCGCATACCTATGACCTAATACCATCTAACTCTACAAACAACATCAAATTTGGGGTTAAACTACCACCCCCAATTAAAATAAAAAAATTATTTGAAGGAATAAAAAAAATTCACTAAGTGTAAACATGAAAGTAAAGCATGAAACACATGAAATAAATTATTCTAAGGAAAATTAAACACATCATGCAAATCAATCAAGAAATGCATAAAAGTAAACACACAAATGAAGGAAAACACACATGGAAAGTAAAAATGCACTATAAACTATTGCTCAAAGAGATTATTCTTTCTAACCCTACTAGCTAACTAAGAGATCTAACTTCTATGTGAAATCAAATATCCAATGCAACCACTTGAGGATATCATCAACAACTCATAACTTCTCTTTTTGTTTGGTTATTAGCCAAAACAGGGATGCATTAAACAATAGGTGGGTGTCAGGAAAAATATTGGTAATTCCTAAGTCTCGAACTTGTTGACTCAAAATATCATCACCTATTATAAAATCTCACAAAATATTTGTGATGCCTATGATTATAATTATTATATAGCTAATAGGTGGGGCCCCCAAGGAAAAATGCAAAAGTGTTGGCTTTCAATATTTTTCTAAGCATAAGATTTTGTTTGAAATGATGTGTCACTCAACAATGTTATATTATGATGAATGGTTTGAGGTTTCTTTTATGATGCTTGATGATTTGTTTACATGGGAAGAATGAAAAAGTGCTATTACTAAAGCAGTTTTGATGGTCTCTTCGAGAAATTTCATACATGTCCAAACCACATACAAGGTTAGTCTTCAATTTTGAAAACGAGTGCATGGCATATGCATACTAAATACAAACATGTTATTGAGTTCCATGGCAAATTAAATAAGTGCTTTGTCAAAAAACATGTCTAAGTTAGAGCTACATAATTTGATACTTCACAAAAGTATTAATTTAAGTTTTGAATACTTATTGGCTTGGGCATGGCATTATATAATATTTTGAAAAGGAGATTATGAAATATGAATTAAACGTGGTTTAACAATAATATAACTTGATACATGAGCATATGTCATAGTTATGGAGAATGGCGCATTAAGTCAAGCATTTGAAAATCTTGGTTTTATGACTAAGGCATCTTATTAAAGTGACAACTATTTGAAGTGATGTTCATTGCTAGTAAAGTATGGTTATACTATGATACACGACTTGCGACCTGGGTTATAGATAACATATGAAATCAACCCACGACTCATTGTTGAAATTCGATGGTTATTATGCATATAATATAATGCCAACAAAATTGATTAATATCTCATGTAGTATATAGTTTAGAATGGTACCATTTTGATGCTATGTGAGTTTAATGTTGTTGATATGGCATGCCACGAGAGGAGCTCACATGAATTGAAGTCTTTTATGATTGTTGAGTTGGCATGCGATGAGTTGGTTTTTTTGATTAGTGGCGCGATTGATTCGGCCATGCATTGAAGATGTTAGGACACTAACATTTACTCCAAAGTCCTGCACACCATATCTTCCTTTATGTCTTGGTTTTGGGTCATTTTCTCTGATTGAAGGTTGAGAAGAAAAGGAAAAGCTATGAACTTTTCTTTCTAAACCTTTGCTTCTGGTGGTTTCATAACTTATTCGACCCTTCATCACTGGTTTAAAATCTTCATTGTGCAAGGTATGAGCTCGCAGTTTGTTTTACATATTCTACAATGAATTTTTATTTATGAATGGTTAGATATGGATCCGGCTAGCATGATTGTCTGCATGAATGTTTTATTTTCCCCTACTTTGTCATTGCTTGAAGAAAAAATCAAGGAAATATGGTTGTTCGTTAATGTTTGAATCTGGTTTTTCTCATGCAACTTTCACTCTATCACTTTCCATATCAGTTTTTAAAGGATATAAGATTTCTTGGTGCTCCTGGTTTGCATGCATTGAAGGAATATGTGAGCTCATATTTGTATCATATTTTTTGGTTCTCGGGACATTTTCGAATAATCCATTTCATTTTTTGTGGACTGATTTCATGGGTTCTTCTTCTTGAAAAGGTTTAACTCATTGTCTACATGCTCTATGATTTTCAATAGCTTTTTTTAGTAGTTAAAAGTGGATCTTCGTTGTGGTTTTAATTGGTGAGATAAGAGTCCACATTTTTGTTCAAAATCTCCCTTTAATTGGCTTTGGTTTTGAATGTTGGGTCAAGGTCATCATGATATTCGAACCTATCTTGTGTTGACATTGGATTTATCTGCACTCATATCAATTTTTGGGTCACAGTTCGAGCCACCGTGCCTATTATGTTTTCAAATGAAATCCATTTTCAGTTGGTTGTATGCTTGGATGACTTTAAACCCAAAACAGATATTCTTTAAATGATACTCTCATTTTCATTTTGCTCCTTCATTTTGGATTAATGCACTATGTGACTCATGAATCTATTGGTTTAGAAACAACAGGGTTTTAAGTTATAGCTTATCTTTGAAATGGTAGCGACATGATCAAACTTGGGTTATTTGAGTTATAGTATGTCCTCCCTTCAACACAAATGGTCATGGAAAAGTGTTACATGCATGTTGGTATGAAGCCTTTCAAGAGACTATTTCATAAAAGAAATGAAAAGTAACTAGCTTGAGACAAGCATTCTACTGGTCAAAATATTGCATGCATATGATATAAAACCAATATGACTGGCTGCAATGGTGACTTCGCAAACAATTTTCTTTGAAAAATGATTTTTTTTATTGGGTTAAGAACAAAGTTCGAATTTGGTTGGAGTACGAAGTATTATACTAAATCCCACATCATAGGTTACTTTGTTTATGTTGATCAGTTTTTTTTATGACATTACTTTGATTTTAATAATGGATACAAGATACACAGTGATCATAGCATACCTATGATTAATTTTATCCATTGATTCTATGGTCATGTATAGAGGAGAAACAATATTTCCTTTGGAAGATATAGCCTACTTATGTTAGACCAGTATGAGATGTTTGTTTAAAATGATGTTTATATTGGGTGTTATAAGAAAAGGAACTAATTGATTTTATTGGGATGATTATATAGGATTCAGATATGGATGTTGTTGGATGAATGATTTTAGAATTGTACTTCTATTCATGTTCCACTTTTCCCATTCATTTCCCTTTTTGTGTTGCATGGTTGTGTTATGTCATAGCCAATTTAATCATGATGAAAATCTATGTTGGATTTTTTATCTTACTATGTCTTATGCATGTACTAACTTGACTATGATGGACATAGATGAGCTTCTTTAGTAGGGGTAGAAGCAAAGGGGAAAACAGACGTAGAAGAGGAAGATTGTCTAACACATTTTGGCAACCTGGGGGGGCGTAAGAAATTGAGGTTCTCTATTCACTTTGATGTTGATTCATATGAATTTTAGTAGTTGATATAAACTGGCAATTTAAACCTTGGTGGAAAACATGCCTTTCCACAACCCCAAGTACCTCTTAATGTCAACTTGCAACATCACCCTGATATTGTAAACGTTTTTGAATCCCCTGTGCATCCTCATAATGATGGATGGGGTGGTATACCTTCCAATACTTCTTATGGTTCCAATCAATGGCACATTGACCCCCCTCCTCCTCCAATTCATATTGTTTCCACTAATGCATATGTTCCCTCTCCTCTTATTCACCCAACACTACCGGTCCATAATGTTTCTACAAACGAATCTATGCCTCCTCCTCCTCCTCCAAAAGATCATAAAATTACTCCTCATGGCTCTCAAATTGACAAAGGAAAACAATCAATTACTTTTATCGGTATGGCCAATTCCTCTTCCTCTTCTCACTCCAAGACTTCAACAGGTAAAGGGAGGAATTTTTCATAAAGAAATTCCCTAGGCTATTTGATTATGTTTGTTATGACATTTCACTATGACATTGTCTTAGACAGATGGCTGAACCATGATATTTATTTTTGAAACTTAAAATATCATGTTAATTTATGGGAGATACAAGTGATATATGCCATGGTGTTTTGAATGCATATTTATGATATGCTATATGATGTTGATATTTTTTATATTTGATGATTATATTATGGAGCGACAAGGAAAAAACTAAAAACAATTATTGAAATAAAGGGTTCATAATAGAGTCAACTATTTAGTTATTATATTATTTATTAATTATCCTTATCATAAAGTTACTTATCCTATTTATTAACTAAAGTTATTTAACTTAAATAACTAAAAGTAGTTCAACTACTTGGAGAACTACCTTTTAGAGAATAAAAGAAAGAATATGATGGAAAGGAAGACATGATGAATTAGAGAGAAATACTTATGATAAGGTTTTCTCTAGTTTTCGTATTGAGATTTTTGAACTTCATTCATTCATTTTTTGAGTATCTTTAATAACTAAATCCTCTTGTTGACACCAGGATCATTCCAAATGTGGCAAAGAAGAAAGGACTAAGAAGCATAGACATTTAACATTCTTCCAGGTCATTCATTTGTCTTGAAAGTCTGTTTAGTTTCATCGAGATTTCTAAATTGATTTTCAATTCTAATTAAGACTATTTTGTAGAGTCAAGACTTGATGATATTATGGCTTGGTTGATCCAGTACATTTTAGTCTTGGTCATTTTCTTTAAAACACCAGTTGTCTTTGTATGATTTTTAAAATTCCATCCTAGACTTATGTTGAGATCAATTCTTTCTTCCGAAATTTCCATCCCCTTTTCTATTTTTCCAACTTCTTTTGTCCATTTCTTTTCCCTCTTCTATACTTACCCAAATTCCCCTTTTATTTTTTCCCTTTTATTCTCCCTTTCTAGTTACTATACCTAGTCATTTTTCCAAAATGATGGGTTCGCAGATTTATGGGTTGGCGGACTCGCGGGTTCTCACTTCCTATTCCCATATAATGAGTATGAATGACCACCGTATCATTCTATACTTAACTATTTTTGCAGTTGCGGGTTCCCGGGTTGGCGGGTTTCAAGCTTTCATATCTCATGTTCTATGACATACATTTTGTACCCAAATGATCCGCAATATACATTTTGACCATTGGACTCCCCGAGATCCTAAGTATCTCATCTCTCCTATATTAAGTTCGGTCAATCGTGTTACAATACTTAGCCAATTTTCAACCTTCTATGACAGCAGGTTCATGGGTTCTCGAGTTGGCAAGTTCACAAAAATCCCAAATCTTATTTTCTCTCATCCATCCCCACCACCTTCGTGTTTTTCCCAATACGCATTTAGTATGGCTTAATGCTAATAACTCATCATGCAGGTCTCGTAAAGATCATCATTAATAAGTGAAGGGATCGCGGATATTTCTTATTAAACCACATTAAAGAACGATTTGCGAAAAAATATATTATATCTCTCAAGCACTCATTTCAAATATTATTTGGATCAAAAGAATGCTCTCATCAACTTATGGCAGCATTAACTTGATAGTAGTTCTACAGATATCATTTGAACATTTTTGGACATGAGGACCAGAAATTTCATTGGTCTAGAGTATATTCTTATTATTCATCCTCTTCTGCTTAGAAGGAAGTAATTTGGACGTCCAGAATCGCTCGTGCAGGATGTGTTCCTGAAGTTTTTGACTGAAAGGAACTGATTTCCTAGTGCACTGAGAAGTATATACCAAGTCAACAGATGATTCAACTCCAAGACCATTCTCCCATCTCTCTTTCACCTCAAGTGTTTCGTAAAATGTTGAAACTCCTAGAGCTAGCACTCACCTTCAAAGGTGAAGATTGCAAGGACTTCTTGAAAAAAAATGACAACAGCCTGGATCTCTTACCTGAATTCTTGGAGAATCCCACGTCCATCCCTAAATATATTACCAGATTACATGTCAACATGTTCAAAAACCCATTTCAGTAAATTTCTTGGTTATTTACCAGAGTTACAGGCCAAGAAAATATTGCTAGCATTTCCAATATGATTATTTATATCTTATATTTTATTGTCAAGGAGCAGGCCATTTTCAATTGAACAAAATTGATTTCCATTGAAATCTCTTCCCAATTGTCTCAGTATAAAAAGGATAAGAAATTGTTTATGGTTTCTTATTTGGTTTTTGTGATAGCACATTACTGTCAATTTCCTAAATTGTCTATATGCAAGAAGGTAAATTGTGAATTTGACTCGGTGACCTTTTGGTATCAGGCATTATGGAGGCACAAAGCTTCCCTGCATTTTTATGAAGTTTTCAATGAATTTGTCTTTGTTTTTAAAGGAATTTTATTTGGAAAAGATACCCCAAGAATATCTTCCCAGGCAAATAAATTCTTGCATAAGGGGACCTTGGAGCAAATGGAAAATTACAATGTTATCAGGATTTTCAATTCTAAGGAAAATCCCTATTTTCTTCCATGCCTTATATCTGAAATAATGTTTGTTATAGGAGTTGCAAGGAAATATAATTTATGGATGCACTTTTTTCATGAGAAACGAAAAAATCAATTCATACCTTTGCCTTGGAAAATTGGGGATTTTGTATTCATAAATATGAACAAAATTAATGAATTTGCAAACCATTTCCACAAATTGAATCTCAAGTATGTTCAAAATATTAAAGGGTTTGACCCTAACAGAATCTTTTTCGAACATATGTTAGCAGTGGCTTTTAGCAATTCATTTATCCACATTGTTCTGGGAGAAGAAGAAGATAATAACTTGGGTGATCCTACTCACATTGTTGGCGACTTAGAGACGGTACTCAGTACCAATGAATTTTATAAAAAGAAAGGAAAGGGTCCTAGAAATAAGAATGCCCGGTCCCCAACTATTAATCCTAAGACTACAACACCTCATAGCAATGCTCCAGCAGCCCACCCATCTAAAAAATTAATCAACAGTAGATCGGGCGGAGGAGGAGACAAGAACCCCCCTCTAGGAAAAATTGAAAGCTCACATAAACTTCCTCTGAGGAAGAAGAGGAAGAATATTGTACAAGAGGAAGAAGATAATCGCATCGAAAGTGACATCAACAACTTTTCCCTCGAAGATATGGAGCTCGAGGATGACATTGAGAAAATGTTTCCTAATATTGATCAGCCAGGAGGTGCCACCCACCAGAATCAATCATTGGAAATTGTTGAGAATGAGATCTTTGATGAAGAAGAGTCATGTGTATTTCAGAGCGTTGTCTTTGACAGTGAATCTAAGAAATTAATTATTGAGAAGAATTATCTGAAGAATAAAAAGGGGAAATATCATTCATAGGTTAACCTAAGAAATATGTGGCCTTCCCAGATTTCCAGAATCCATAAAGAAATTGGCAATGCATTGGAAAAATCCATTGGTGGTATCGAAGAGGAAAATATAAAGTTAAAGGAAGGGATTAAGGAACTAGAAGAGACCTTGATGCCTCTTCCACTTCTTTCCATCCCTTTGGCAATTGTCGGACCCACCACGCCCGCAACCAAATTTAAAGGATCCTCAAGCTTACTCACATCAGTCAGGAGCTATGTGGAGAATAATATCAAGAAAATAATGGCACGGATTACAAAAGCTTGAGAAATTTCAAAGAACATGATATATTTTGGCTCGAGGGCACATGCCTTCCATGAGTATTTGCAGGCAGATTTAAAAAATGAAGAAGGTGTTTAACTTGATGGTGTGGTACCCTTTGGTGTTAAAGTCTCCAACATGTCAAAGCTAAGGAGAAGAGAGGAGGACCTTCCCTCTCCAAGTTGGATCAAGCAGTTGAACGCATGTTGGAAAGAGAAGATAAAGAAATTGAATAACATTTTCCAAGCATGCAGCCAAGCCATCTTGAGGAGGGAAGACCTATTCAAAAGTCTCACAGAAGTGGACCTAGCCGGATGCACCAATGAAGTCCAAGATCCCAAGTTGATCCTTAGCTCGTTGTTCCTAACAAAACAATAGTTCAATGAGCAAGTTGATATTTTTAAAGGATTTTCAATTGAAAAAATTTATGGTATAATTGAATATGATGAGGACGCCATAGATAACTAACTAGTGGATTACTCCGTAAAATATCAGGATATTGAAGAAGCAATACAGGGCATTTCCCTTGATCTGAGATACTTGGAGGGAGAGTTGTTCAAAATCAAAATCTGGCATGAAATCAACATGGAAGCAATGAAAATTTACATCGAAGAATGGTTCAATAAAGTTATCGATAAACTGACCAATGAAGGGAAAAAAGCAGTTGAGACGGTTCCTATAATCGTTGATGAAAATGATAAAAGGACATCAGCAATAAAATGAAAGACATGAGAGACCATCATAGTAAGTTTATGTTGATCATATCCTTATTTTCCTTTATCAAGTTATTCATCCAGTTATTCCATTTCTTTCACTAGAAAGGTTTAACCGAAGACTAATAACTCCCTTTTTTGCTTCTTAGCAGGTCTTGTTGATCCTTCAACTGCCTATTGTCTTCCTTATAAAATATTATTTCTTGTATTTATTTTCTTTATGTTCTGTGGGATCCCCAATCCCAGTCTTTAAGAAAAACACATTTACAATTTCGAAGAATATGTAACAGACTATATATTTTAGAAATTTCAAGAAAACTACTTTGGGAACAATCGTGATTGTTCTTTGTAACCTTTTTTTCAGAATATAAAGTATTTGAAGTTGTTCTATCATTATATTTCTTTGAGTTCTCCATGTGTCCACTCTATTAAAGTTCTCTTATGCATGTGGATCATCTTCTTTTTATTTTATGTGGTCAGAAATCTTTATCTTAAACTATGGTGGATGTGAGGAAATTTTGATTATTTATGTTAAATGTGTGGAGTGAGTGATTCTTGGTCCTTTCTCAGGAACTTTCTTTAAAAATAAAACAAAAACATTTTCCTTTTATTTGATTGCAATTTTTTATGTTTATTTGATTACAACGACGGACTCTTGTCAAGTCCCACATTCCGAATATTTAGAAATCCTAAGAAAATATAAAGAGGAATACCACCTCTATAAAAATGCAAGGGGATTTACATCCTCGTGAGGTTTTCATTTCGGTCCTAACGGATTCAAGCGTCAACAACTTCTAAGTCGTGTTTTGGTCCTTACCCTCACAGGGGCTTTAAAAATGGCATTTTGTTGTAACTCAAAAAAGATATCATTAATAAAAATTTGGTTTATTCTCAATTAAGACTTTTTTTATTGATTTTCAGATTGTATGTATTCTTTATTTCATTCATTTTAATTTTAAAATCATTTGAACATAAAAAAAAATTACATTTTTTCAGCAGAAACACACAACTTGATAATAGCATCAGGCCCAAGAACATATTTTTTGAGGCTTGATTGATAATTTTTCATAGGCTATAAACCCAGGGTAAAATTCCAATCTATCTCACCTTAGCCTAGTGAGATTTGAAAATGCTTGAGTGAGGACTTTCCATTCCTCGCCTCAACATTTATTCGGTGACCATACTAGGGAATAATCTTTTTACTCTATAGTTTTGTTCTTTTGTATATTCTAATTTGCATTATTTTATTAATGACTTTCCCTACCAGGAAACAACCTGAATTAAGGTTTCCTGACCAAAGAAACATTGCATCTTATCTTTTTTTATTTAATTCTTGAAACATCATGTACCTGGGAAGAACTTGAGCATTCTTAGGAAGCTATAGCTAGAGACATTGAAATTCAACATCAAAGAGAAGACCTTCATAGGTAAGCTCAAAATAGGCCTTCTCAATAATTTATTGTCTTATGCCCATTAATTCATGTCTTTCTAGATGTTTAATAAGTCAATCACCTGAATTTTATCATCTCCTATAAATGGGAAGGAAGGAAGAAATTGTTGAGAATATTCAGTCTAAACTCAGAAGATATTTTTTAGATTCTTCTTCAGAAATAACAAGTATTTCATACTCCTTTCCTCCCATGCAACCCACAATGATTTTGGAAAGTGTTGGTTTTGATAGTACCAGTGGTTTTACATCTTCACAAGCTTCAACATCTTCCCTAATAGGAAGTATGTACATCAATTATAATCCCATTGTATCAACTACAAATCCAGCCAAGGTCATCAAACAATTTGGTTTATTCAAATTTGAAGAATATTCAAATGCCACTCCATGGCATGTATCATCTCCTCTTGATTTATCTACATCCACTACTCCTCTACCTAAATTTAAAGACCATTTTCCCAAGTTTTCTAGAAATGGCACTATATCAGTCAATAAACATCTCATTTCATTTTCTAATGCTTATCATAACATTGGGGAAAATGAGAATGACACTTGTATGTGTCTCTCTGTCAACTCATTAGAAGGGAAAGTTGTGGATGACTTCTTTGAATCCCCACCCAATATTTTCTCAACTTGGGATGAATTGTCATATTGGTTTAATTCTACATATGTACAACCTCAAATTCTAGCAGGCAAGCTCAAAGAATACAATAATCTTGTTTATAACAAGGGTGAAACTATAAAATATTTTAATTTGTGTTTCACTAAATTGCATAATCAAATCTAGTATATTATCAAACCTCACAATCATGCCACTTTGATGCATTACTATAATACTCTACATGTTTCTTATAGACATAGGCTTGAATAAAATAATGTTGATAGTCTAGGATCTGCACTATAAACCTGCTTGGAATTTGAGGAATGATTGGCTAGGACAGGTCTTCTAAGTGAATATTATGTTAAACAAAATGACATTTCAATTGTTTTTCAGTTGGTATAGGAGAAAATGGGTGACTTCTACGTCTTACCCAGCTGAAACTCTTGCACAAGCTGCTTTTAGGAATCATCCTAATAATTTTCCTGCAATGGCTATTATTTCGATATCTCGGTGCAATGTTTGTGATGATAACCATGATGAAAGTACCTATGAGGTAAAAAAGAAAGAAAAAGAGTGAATCTTTGTCAAAAAATATGATACAACTATTGTTGTGTTAGATTGGGCTCTAGAAGAGGATGTTATAATGGTAGATACAAGAAATAAATCCTATGCAAACAAAGGGAAGGGTGGTCCTCCCAAGACTACTTTTTCCCCAAGTTCATACTCTCAACAAAAAAACCCTCAGGTTACCAAGGGTGCACAAAGTCAATAGGTTTCTACCTCTTCTCCTTATTCTTCAAAATATAATATTCTAAAGAAGATGCATCATTAATGGATATGGTCACCATCCCAGAGCAACAAAAACATCTGAAAGAATTTATGGAAGGTAAAACTTCTATAATTGTTAGTTTATTTGAAGAGCCAAGTGAAGAAGGAATGTATCTAAATAAAGTAGGTGTATATATCACTAAGAGTTATGCTAAAAATTCTCTCTTATATGTATCTATAAAGATAATAGAAAAAATTACCCATTACTGCCTCATTGATTGCAGGTCGGGTCCCAATGTTATGTCAAATATTATCATGAAAGAATTGGGTCTTTCCTGTACAAACGATAATTCAAAGAGAATGCTCTCTTATAATAGTCAATAGGAAGTTCAAAATTAAAAATTGGTGAAATTTTTTCGTTGAATATTGGGACACATGATAATCCAACGACTTTTAAAATTGGAGCTCAATGTTCAAAAGAAGAAAAACATGAATTCATGGAGCTATTATGTGAATTCAAATATGTATTTTCTTGGTCATATGAGGATCTCCGTGGTTTTGATCCTAATGTTATTCTGCATGCTATTCCTATAAAGGAAGAAGTGAAATCAATTAGGAAAAGGAAAAGATGTTGGATTACTGAGAGGGGGGGTGAATCAGTAATAGAGCAATTTAATCCTTTTTAACCATATAATCCAAGTGTAATATCAATGTGGAATTATCATCCAATAACTGCAGAGTAAATAGGCAATGAACAAATGAACAATCATACACATACACAGTACACCAGTGTTTTATGTAGAAATCCAAAGTAGGAGAAAACCACGGAATGTTTTTTCTTATATGTCTTGAAGAGTTACATTCATTGGAAGCACCAACTTCCTTTGTTTTCCAGCTGCAACTAGAAGGAGGCTCCAACCCCCTTGTTTCTCAAGCTAAAACCTAAGGGAAGCTCCAGCTCCCCTATTCTCTGGCTACAACCAGAACGTGGTTACAACCCCCTATGTTCTCTGGCTACAACCGGAAGGTGGCTACAACCACCTATCATTGCTCCATCCAACCGCCCTGAAGTAGAAGTAGAATGATGGAACCACTGTCACACTATCACTATGAGATATACCGATGTAAACCTGTACCAATAAAATTGAACCATGCATCAACCTGTACCTCAACCTGTAATCAACTTGTACCATAAACAAGTGCATCAACCATGCACCAACCTGTACCAAACAACTTGTAATCAACCTATACCATAAACAAGTGAATCCAACCATGTACCAATCATGTGTCAACTACTCATCAATATGTACCAACATCATCAACTATACACCTCATGTATGTGCCAACTCATCAACTACTTGTCTCAACCATGTACCCAACATGTACCTTAACCAAAAGATCTCATCAATTTCATCATCCAAATATGATTTGTAACTTTGTAATAGACCTGGTGTATATGATCACATACCTGCAAACCTTCATTAACTTTCACAACAAGAGACTAGCATTTTCATCAAACTTTTCTTTAGTCTCACATGACTAGTTTGGGATTAGTCAACAACCCTAACTTGAAATAATCATAACTATGTACCTGAAATGTGTTCTTCATTCGATCAATTTTATCCGACGTCTTCGTTTTGGTTCATCCCTTAGGCCGCCCTGTAGTCATGGTAACCTCGCTACTTCCAATTGTTGACCTGGAACTAGGTGACCAACTAGAATCTGTGTCTGTTGACCGGATTGATCCATCATGTTACACGGGTGGGGAAGATCAACTATACCTGGAAGAGGGGCACCCTGAACGAAAAGTACAGTTCATAAACCGTGTATGTAGTGGTTGGAACAACCAGTTATTAAGGATGAGGCCCTTATAAAGACCATTATTAGGGACTTATAACCACGAAGACAGAGACTAAGAGAAATTATAGGCAAACAAAAGGAAGGGTGTGCTTAGGGGCCAGATCAGCTTTGAACCTTACCTAGTAGGTGTAGGTTGAAATAGTTTCACCCTTAGTTAGTGTACGGGAGAAGATGTCTGGCATCGGAGCGAGGTCGTGCGCGAGTTGATACCCTGCTAATGGATTTCACCAGAGTTGAGACCCCCTTGAACATAGCAGTAACTTACGAAAGGGTTTACCATAACAGGCACTTAAAAAAGGCAGCACTTTGAAGGGGATTACCGTAACAGGCACTAATGAAAGGCAGATAGGGGTGGTATGCTAGTACACTGTCAGTTCTACCCACACTAGCAGTTCAATGGTTAATACCAGTAGGTCAATGGTTTAGGTATCTCGTTTACTAGGGGCACAGGGGATAGGGCATCTCTTTATAACGCCTAACTACATCTGGATTTTACACCATATAGCTTACAAATCAACTTATCCACCCCATCTATTTTTTCACGGCTATAATGGGTGAACCTCGTCTCCCATGTTAGCATCTACTTGCGCTTGCTTCTTCCTCTGATCCAGCACTAGTTTTGGTTGGAGGTTGTTAATCTACATATGCATCTACACGCTAAGCAAATCACACTCCCATCCGGACCCATCCAAACTGTAACGCATCCATCCAATAGCACATCCAAACGCAATAAATGCCTACCTATACCGATCCCATGTCCATGTCTGAGGCTAGGGCTAGGATCCTTCCCAACCATTGCATGTCCACAACCAACACCACCAAACCCTCCCTTATTTCTGCACACACAATCGAACTACATTCGTACCTTATTCTCATCCATACCTAATCTCGTATATAGACACAGACACACAGGGTGGAGTGTTAGCCTTCAGATCTTGCATTGACCAAGGCCATTCCTCATAAGCTCCCATACCACTAGTCTGCTCCTTCTCAAAAACCCCACTAGATGTAGGGCCCATGGAAAGAAGGGTGTAGACAATATTCCAAGTAGCTCACCAAACAAGGGAGGTGAAACTCACGCAGTGTATTAACCATCTGAAGTCAAACTCATTTCAGGCAGAGGAATATGAGAGAATGACCAAACGGAGGATAAGTTGACCTAATAGGTAGCTGGCATAGAATATCGTGATCTACCCCAATGGGTTGACCTAATAGTAACAGGTTGAAACGTTGAGACCAAGCTGGATAGACGAATACATTGGACTGCATATGAGCACCCATACCTAACATGGATCTATTTTTGGATAGCTAGGACCATAGACCAATAGGAGGGACCAGTAGCCCTAATCATCCATAGATCCAGACATTAGACAGCTACCCTCCCATACCAGCGTTATAAACGGATAGCGGAGAGCATGCCATCCTATAAGCATATCCAATAGTTGACCTTTCATTAGTGAATGTTCCAACATAACCTAGACGCAGTAAAGACATAGGGATGGGGCTCGGGGCGGAACGCACTTACTAACTAGGCGTAGGTAGGACCTGAGGGATAGATCTATGTGTGTTAAAGTGTTTCGGAAAGGGAAGTAGAGAAAGACAGTAGGGAAGGACAAGGACAAGGAAATACGGGTGAGGGTATCTATCCGCCCAAGGAGGGTCAATGGTATGAATCATGGTCTCAACCTAGGGTCTGAATCTAGGAAGGAAGTTGGACTTCTTACCACCTTCTATCCGAAGGGATATCCATGCACCCACCAAGGGAAACGATGGTATTCTCTTTCCACCTGGAAACGAAAGATGATGTCTGAGCCAAGGAAGGATTGAACCGCATTCAATGGCATCATGACTAGCCTCTGAAGCATGAGAAGGACAGATATTGATTATCATCCATGACCATGAGGTGTGTCCTTAGGTCCACCCTAGCATACGAATATGTATCAACCTATATGTTAGGTTATGAAACCTATATGTAGATCGATGTACGATAGATGTGAGGACGCATACGAAGATGAAATAGGTGAGTGATGGATGTACGGCTTCGCCTTCCAAAGATAATCCATGCCAAGAGATAAACCGAGATAGAAGCCATTAAAGAGAGAAGCCATCAGATAATCCATTCAAAGAGTCTGTTCACAAGCACAAAGAAAGTTGTTCACACATAGAAGCCATTAATTCACTGCATGCACCTAGCCCCATGCGATTCATTGCAAATGGAAGCATTTCAAAGAATCCATAACATCACGCACAGCCATTGTTAACTGCACATAGACATGGCTCACTACACATAGTCCCTTTCCGGGGTATGGGGGAAATTACCTCTCTCGGGTATTGAAGGGTTTTTTCTCCTCTCTTTGTTCTTTTGACGTTGCAGACTTCCCTCTGTTCTGTCGGTGCGTACTTCCTTCTGTTCTTTCTCTCGGGTATGTGGTGAAGGGTTCCTCCTTCTCTTCTTTCATCTGTCGAAAATTACTTCTTAGCGGTAATAACTTCTCTATGGTAAGGGGAGTTCCCTCTGTTCTGAACGATGGGGGCGATGAGAAAGCAAACAACCCGTGAAAAGTTCTTCCTTCTTCTCCAGCTAGGGATAGCGCGAAAAGAAAGAGAACTTCGGCAAGCATCACGTTGTATCGATCAGCAGGAAGGTGTGACTAACTCATAGTGTGAATCATCCTTCCACGTATCATGTGTCTATGGGGGTATTGGGGGTGGTTGAACTGAGTACTACTCGTGTGAATTGCAGCATCAGGTGCAACTGGTTGTGATGAATAAGGTTTGAGGCGACCATCCCTAGGTCTTATTGTTGGGTTGTTTCTCAAATTTGAAAGGGAGAGTAGGGAAAGATATAGGATCTAAGGTGGTAAGCAAGATTGATATGTGAAGTAAGATCGATAAGACGGGTAGCATTCAATCAAATGATCATCAGTTAGTTGCTCCCCGTCCATTTCTGTAAGGGGTGTAAGCATGTCAATAACTAACCCTCCTTATCGAAGTTTGATTATCCTAGCTCCCACACCTCTCTCCGGGACGGGAGGGGGGCTCCCCAATTCATTCTAACCACTTCACCTTCCTTACAGAGATTCAAGTAATAAATGAAAAGGTAAAGGTTATCAGCAGGAAGGCTCAAGATTGAATAGAGAAGGCGGATAGTTAAACTGCTTTCAGTGAAGGTTCCACTTGACTTGGTTTGTTGGCTCGAGTAGTCCCAGGTGGGCTTGGCCTCGTCCCTGGTGTACAGGTGTGTGTGACCAATCTAGCAGAAATAAAGAACAAAACAACTAGAATAATCGATTTGAGCGGCATCTATCAATAAAAAAACCCACATGCTCTGGGTGTAGCAATGTATATATAAATCGATGTCTAAATCCTTTAACTGCATCCCGCGAAGCGTCAACGCACCCCTCCCCCCCCGCATGGGTTCATTTCTTGCACCGCGCCTCGCCCCCAGCCCCGACGATTATCCCAGCCCGCCACCATCTATCTCTTCATCCATCCTCGGTTCTTCCAGCCCTGGGTTTCCAGCATCCACGGGTTGACCAGCTTCTTTGGGTTATCTCGTCAAGCCCCGGTGGATTGTCCCATCAAACAGCAAGCACAGTCGTGTTCATCTAGTGAGCAACCAAGACGCACGTAAGTAATGCAACCCCGTCAGTCTTTATTCCAGCCCGACTCTTGTCCCAGCCCATGGTGATTATATCTCCCCATTCTCCTATCCCATTTATTTTCCCAACCTGCCAGTAACAACCGAGGTCCTGCTAAACCAAAAAGCATAATGATTACATTCTGGCCATCGTAGATAAACGTCATGAAATGGAAATTTTCATAAATATCAATTGATTTTGAGCACCCGAAGTTACCATTTTTTACTCGGACTCCATAAAAATGAGGTTTTTGTAAATCAAAACGTAAAATCAAATAAGAAGGTTTTCAATATTCAATTAAGTTCCTTTGTTAAACCTTCCTTCACTTAAGTAATATTTCGGTAAGTAATTGTGGAGTGTGAAATGTACTAGCCCGGTACTTAACCAACAAAGCTTGATGGATCTATCTTCCTTAATCACAGATTTTGAGTAATCACAGTGTCAAGGGGAGGATTTCTACCGGAACTTCTTTATTAATTAATGGACTTGGTTATTGATCATGTTTATACAAATCTGAATTGTAAGTAAGGACCCTAGGATGGACTAGAATAGGATAGATAATAAGTTTTAAAAACCCTATATAAGACATGCTCAAGTCAGGTGTCTCCAATTTAAGTTTCATGTGTCCTAAGAAGTGTTTGTTCCAAATAGTCATGGTGTTCCTGGGTTGGTCGTCGTCTTAGAAATTAAATTCGTTATACTTGTACGTGATCCACTCATGCAGCTGCAATATTGAGCGTGAAGCAATAATGATCACGTAAGGAAACGTTTGCGAAAAATAGTATGCCACACCTTTAAACAAGGCTTCATCACCCCTATGGCTTGCTCTAGAATAGCTAGTCAAGGTGTGACCTCATTAAGGTAGTAAATTTGGTTCGAGTTGTGATGTCTCCAGGGGACCACAGATGGTGTTTATAAACTTAGCACGCCAACACCTAGGCTTGGTTCCAACCAGATGGAAGCATGATGGGCCGGGAGATACAGGATGGTTCAAGTGTCCCTCACATGCCCCCTCAAGTAAGGCTCAGGTGTCGATTACGGCGATTCATCCCCTCAAGGTAGGTCAAGTCTCGAGCATTCCAAACCTCCACAGAAATCCCAAGGCCCTCCACAATGAATGTGATAGTACACGCAGGCTATCCCATTCGTTAAGAGGATGCCAATACACACTGGGTACGTCCGGCGGACATCCCTGAGACCTCCACAATGACTGAGGTTGTATGCAACCCCTCATTCATTAAGAGGTAACTCTGACTCCAGGGTACGTCCTCGAGAGCGCTCAGCGGTCCCTCAGGTCTCCCTGAGGTGGTATCCCTCAACCTTTGTCCCTCAAGTGTCCCTTTGTTGTCCCTCAGGATTCAATCAATCAAGGTGTCCCCATTAGGGGATTAAATGTGGCTTGGGCATAAATCCTCCCGGGAAATCCCATAAGTCGGGCCTCCACTACAGTAAGAGTAACACCAAGCGTACTCTAATCAGCACAAGCGAGGGGGTTGAAAACAATCCAGGGTAAGGCAATGGGAGGTGATTAGCACACCAACACCAGGGCTTGGTATCCAACAATATTTTGCTATCTACCTATAGCATGATAGTTGTTTCTAACAACTTACAACACTGTTGTATCCGACCATCAATATTATGTTGTCTACCTACAACATGCTAGTTGTTTCCAACAACTTACAACATTGTTGTCTCCAACCATCAATATTTTGTTGTCTACCTACAGCATCCTAGTTGTTTCCAACAACTTACAACACTCAACTTACAACATTGTTGTCTCCAACCATCTCCATAGGGAAGAATCGCTTGAAAGTGTCCAACCATCTCCATAGGGCAGAATCGCTTGAAAGTGCCCAACAATATCCAGAATTATGTTAGACGAGTACGAAGTATGTTCCTATATCTGTTGGGAAAAGGCATACCACCGGGTCAATTAGCGAGGGAAATAATTTGTGATGCTGAAGCAAGATTTTGAGTCTCAATCTGGTGAAAGAAGCGCTTCACTGAAGCTTAGCTTCAATTCTTGGTAGCCCCATCACCTTGGTGGTGCTGGTGTGGAACCATCACCTTGCTTCCACTTCAAAAGTACACCAACAAAAGTGGTAGCCTTTAGGGAATGAGTAAAATAAGGATAATAATTTTTTTGAATAAAGATCTGAAAATAATACATAATGTTCTTCATTTTTTTTAATGCAATTCCTCCAGGTGTCACTACTTGGAACCTCTCAGAAAAGGAGTTATAGCAAAAATGGCATACCTTGTTGAATTCTGGCTTATTCTAGAGAGCGACCTTGTAGAGCATGCCCCGCACGAAATATTTGTTGAATGGATCTGAAAATGTTACACAAAATACTACAGGATGTACTCTAACCAACACATCTGGTATTACTGAATTTCGATCTGTTATGAAGAAGTTATGACGTTTTTACCAGAAACACATGTTTTAGACTAGTTTCAGGACTAGCCACAAACCCTATGTTCCACGGAGTGTAACTCCAAAAATACAATGATCCACAAGATGAAATTTTTACCATGGATACTTGGATATGTTTCCTCAATGTCCTATCAATTTCACAGTCTGAATCATTCTAGAAAAAAAATTATTGCGAAAATGGTGAGATGACCTGTAAATAACATACCTTAGAAAGCATCATCAAAAGAATTTATCCTCCCTTGAATTTCGGCCTTCTTTTCTTCACCTTCCCTCTAAAATTCTTCTTATATATCCTTTGGTTACCTCAGTCACCTATAGATATTCAATATGCTCAAGTTTGATGTAAAATGAGAGAGCCTTGCCTCTTATTTATACTCTCCAAGTAGCTTCCTTAGAAGCATCTTCTAGGTCACTTTGCCCACTTTCCTTATTTTAGGGTTAACCCACTTCTAATTTATCCATTAAATTTATTATTTAAATAATTTATTTTATATTCACTTTGAATTATAGTACACTCATCACTTCAATTTATTATTTACATTCTAAAATATATTAAACCACTTTGACTACTTTGACCTTTTGGGGCTTCTAGATGACATATGAGGGTCCTCCAACTTCATAAGGCCATAAGTCTCAAACCGTGAGGATTTATGTGGCGTTCCACATACCACTAGAAATGGCATGACATGTACTATCCATATAGAATATTATTACCTGAAAATATATCAAAACTCATACCATTATCCATCAAACAAACTTGGGTCCATTACCCAAACCTGGGTTCTCCAACTTCTCATGGTCATAACTCTCTAACCATGAGGACTTATGTGACATTCCACATACCACCAGAAATGGAATGACATGTACTATCCATATAGAATAGTATTACCTTCAAATATATTAAAACTCATACCATTATACATGAAACAACCTTGGGTCCATTACCCAAACCTTTGTGCTACCGGAATTCGCTACCGGACTTTCTTCAAGAGTTGACATCAATGAAAACCAACCTTAATAAAAAAAATATCCGCCTTTGGAATTGATGGCAACACTCTGATGCAATACTGAAGTCATATCACTCATGCTCCCTCTGGAACCATGCCTATGTCCTCTACATCTTTGTGACCATTGCTCCCCCTGGAATCATGCCTCTTTCCTCTGTATCTAATAAATCTCTCCCCCTTTTTCATCAATGGAAAAGGTATATTTCCATCTGGGGTTGCTCCCCCTAACTGAATTGTCCTCTTTATGGTGCTTTCTCGTGTACATCTAAGACATATAAGATAAGCATTCAAAAGCATTCATTTTGGAGTAGAAATAACTATGAGTCTCTGGCGAAGATACTCAAAGGCCTCCAGTGGAAGTGGTTTTGTAAAGATGTCTTCCACTTGTTATTTTGTGCCCACATACTCAACTTTGATGTTCTTTTCTGCAACTTGTTCCGTAGAAAGTGATACTTTATTAGAATGTGTTTCTTCTTGGAGTGCATCACCAGGTTCTTTGAGATATTGATGGTGCTTGTATTATCACAATAGATTGGAATGGGCTCATCATACTCAACCTGTATATCTGTCAGAGTTTGTTTGATCCAAAGAACCTGTGTACAGCATGTTGTTGCTGCAATATACCATGCCTCGGTTGTAGATAGAGATACTGGTGATTTTTTCTTGCTTAGCCATGATACTAAACACTCACCCAAGTAGAACGTTGTTACACTGGTGCTTTGTCGGTCATCAATACAACCTGCCCAATTTGCATCTATGTAGGCAATAAGAGATATATCATTTCCTTTTGGATACCATAATCCAAACTCTTTTGTTCCTTTGAGATATTTGAAAATCCTCTTCACTGCTAACACATGTGATTCCTTTAGTGTTGCTTGATATCGTGCCACCTGTCCAACTGCATGCATTACATCTGGTCTGGATGTTGTCACATATAGTAGGCTACCAATCATTGACATGTATTACCTCTGATCTGTAGACTTTGAATCATCATCTTTGCTTAACTTGCAATTGGTTTGCATGGGAGTGATAACTAGTTTGCAATCTTCTATTCTGAACCTCTTTATCATTTCTCTGTTATACTTGGTTTGAGAAATAAAAATTCATTTTTTCCTTTGACGTATCTGAAGTCCCAGAAAGAAGGATAGTTCTCCAAGTAATGACATTCCAAATTCATTATGCATATCCTTTGCAAATTTCTGGCTTAACCTGTCATCATTACTACCAAAAATAATATCATCAACATAAACTTCAATTAATAAAATATTATATTGACTTACCTTGACGTAGAGGTTGTTGTATGCACTTCCTTTTCTGAACCCTACCTACTGTAGATATTTATCTAGTCTAGAGTACCATGCTCTAGGAGCCTATTTTAGACCATACAAGGACTTCTTTAATTTACACACATAATCTGTGTTCTCTGACAACTGAAATCCTTCTGGTTGTTTAATGTAGACTTCTTCTTCAAGTTCCCCATTCAGAAAAGATGATTTTACGTCCATCTAATACACTTTAATATTTTTGGAGCATGCATAAGCTAAAAGCAATCGAATTGCTTCCATTCTGGCAACAGTGGAAAATGTCTCTTCAAAGTCAATTCCTTGAACCTATGCATATCCTTTACATACCAATCTAGCTTTGCTCCTTGTAACATTTCCATCTTCATTCAATTTATTCATGTATACCCACTTTGTGTCGATCACATTCTTATCCTTTTCTCTTGGAACCAATTCCTAAGTATCATTTTTCTCTATTTGATCCAATTATTTATCCATGGCCTTGGTCCAAAATTCATCCTTGTTGGCCTCTTCAAAATAGGTTGGTTCAATCGTAGATGTGAGTGCTAGGTGTGTTTGTTCTGGTGAATGGATTCTTCTTCTAGTCTCAACTCCTGTGTCTTTGTTTCCGATAATCTCATCTGAAGGATGATTCTTTTGTACTCGTCTGCTAGGTGTTATTGGATTTACTTGTTGAACTTGCTCTTCTGTTTTTGTCGGATCCTCTTCGTCTTCCCTTTCTTTTTCATCTTTTGTTTCTTCTTCGTAAAGTTGTTCCATTTATTCATTTTATTATTCCTTTAATTCGTGTCTACCTGTTTCATAAATTGTTACCTTGATGCTTTAAACCACTTTGTTCAATCTCAAGTTGTAACACTTGTATTCTTTTCTTGTACTTGAGTAACCAACAAGTACTCATTTGTCCACACGAGATTCAAACTTTCCCATTCTGCCATCTTCTCTTTTGATGTAGCATTTGTTTCCAAAAACTCTAAAGTGATTTACATTTTTTGGTCTTCATTTCCATAGCTCGTAAGGAGTTTTTTCAGTGTTGTTTCTGAGCTTTACTTTGTTTTGAATGTGAATTGTTGTATGCACTGCCTGTGTCCAAAAAATATCTGTCAATTTGGAATCCATTAGAATTTTTCGAGCCATTTCTTGTACTGTCATGTTCTTTCTTTCAACAACTTCACTCTGTTGAGGTGTCCTAGCAACGGAGAATTGTTTTTTTATTCCATGACTACTACAGTAGTCTATAAATTCCTTTGAAGTGAACTCTCCTCCATTATCATATCTCAGGCATTTGATTTTTGAATCCATTTCATTTTCAACCATTTCCTTGTAGATCTGGAAGTTTTCAAAAGATTCTAACTTATTCTTTTGAAAGAAAACTGCAGTCATTCTTGTATAATCATCAACTAATAAGATAAAGTATTTCTCACCTTTTAAGCCCTTTGTTGTAGCTGGTCCAACTAGATCAGTATGCACAATTTACAGTGGTCTTGTCGTTGAGTATTCCTTTGATTTGAACCTGGTCTTTGTTTTCTTTCCTTGTTGACAATTCTTGCATAAAGTGTTGGTTGGTTTCGTGATCTGGGGCATTTCTCTGAATTCTTCTCTTTTGTTGGCTTTGACAAGGTTATCAAAATGTATATGACCCATTCTTCTGTTCCATATCCAACTTTCATCTTCCTTTCCTCGACAACACTTTTCATTTCCAATTTCACTTAAGACATATATGTTGCTTGAAGTTCTCACAGTTGTAGCAATTAATTTTCTTGAACCTTATTTTCTTATCTCGCACTTTTTTGAATAGAAAGTAACTTTATGACCTTGGTTACACATTTGAATCAGATTTATAAGATTATGTTTCATATCTTCTACTAGTAGAATATTTTATTCGTTTGTATTCTTGTTCCCAATTCTGATTGTGCCTTTTCCAATGATTTTGGTTGAATCATCATTTCTAAAGGAGATTGATCCATCTCTTTCCTTTCGTAATGTAAGAAACCTGTCTCTATCACCTGTCATGTGTTTTGAACACCCACTATCAACATACCAACCATGTTTCTTTTGCTTGGCTTATAGAGAGAGTGTGCATTCTTCATTTTTATATTGATCATGCTTTCTTATCTATGTCCTTTTCTGAGGTTCCTGTCTGTGACTCTTGTTATTATGTCGCAGTTCTCTAGGAGGGAATGTCATTCTGCAATCTTTGGCCATGTGTCCAAAATTGTTACATTTGTAACATTCCACTTTAGTGCTCAAAGATTCAAACCCGTTGTAACTTATTTTCTGTGTTTCACTAGGCCTTCTTGGATAATCCATTTGTGTATGAATTTCAAAGTTGTTTTTGTTCCTGTTGTTAGCTCTGCAATTCACAGCTTTAAGTCCAAAATTATTACATGCATAACATAAACCAAAAAATATAGTTTGATACTTGGGAGTTGAAGACCTTCTGAAAGGAGGTACTCTTATGAATTCTTCTTCTTCCTTAGGCCTATCTGTCAGTTGTTGATTCTGAAATCTGAATCTTCTCGGTGGAGTGTTCCTGTAATCTTCCTTGTAGATCTTCCTATCCCCCTTGATTATTTCTTCAAAGATTTTTGGATATGTTTCTTGCTTTGTTGTTTTGGAGCTTGATCCTTTTTCTGTCTGATTATATCCAAGTCCAGAGTTGTCATGATGAGATTTTTTATTGTTGATAATGTCATCCAAAACTTTTGAGTTGTTCTACATATTTTTCTTTTGAAGATCTTTTCTTAATGTGACAATCTTTGCTTCCAAATTTCCAATGATCTTGTCTTTTTCTTCTAGTTGTTCTTTGAGTGATTCTTAAATTCTTTTATCTTCCTCAACTTGAACCTTCAAATTTGTGATCATTCGTTCTAGTTCTTGAGTGTCTTCTTTCTTGTCTAGTTTTGTTTGTAGTTTCTTGTTTTTCTTCTTATCTCTTCTGATAACTTGTATGGCACAAATTAATTCCTCTCGGTAGTCAACTTATTCCTCTTCAATTTATTCTTCGACTTCTTCATATTCTTCTTCGGCTTCTTCGTATTATTCTTCGAAGTCTTCTTTATCAGATTCTTCTACTACCATGAATAGAACTCTTTCCATCTCACTGTCACTGACTTCACCTTCATCTGATGATGAGATGTCTTCTTTGGTGCATAAGATTTTCTTGAAAACTTTCTTTGTGGTTATTTTGCCTTTATATGTTTGTTTGTCTTTTGAGTAACCTTAATCATTTCTTTTTTTCTTATAAGGACATTTGTTAGAAAAATTACCAATACCATCACAATTAAAACAAATTAAAGGAAGCTTACCTCTATACTTACCGTCGGTTCCCTTGTTCAGTCTTTTGACAAAGTTGGCCACTTTTTCATAATCTTCCGAGACGTCACTGTTGTTGCTATGTTCTTCTTTTTTCCTTCCCTTTTTCTTTTAATTTTTGGATGCTTTGAAGGCTGCTTCTTTTATATATGGATTTTCTTATTCAGTTCTCATTTCATATGTTGTGAAGTTTCCATGTAATTCGTCCATGCTTATTGAGTTTAGATCTGATCTTTCTTCTAGGGCTAATATCTTAGGGTCAAATCTCATAGAAAGAGATCTTAGTACTTTTTGAACAATTATAGATTCTTTGAGTTCTTCTCCCAATCCTATGATTGCATTTACTGTTTCATCAACTCATAAAAAGTAAGCTGCAATATTCTCATCTTCCTTCATCTTAAGTTGTTCAAATTGACCTATGTAAGTTTAAAGCTTTGTTGCTTTGACTTTTGAATCTCCTTCATAAATATTTTGAAGTTTGTCCCAAATCTCTTTAGCGGATTTACAATGTGCAACTTTGGTGAATATCGTTTCACTAAGACCATTCAGAAGTGCATTTTTGGCTTTGAAATTATTCTGACCAAGTTTTACTGCTTTGTCATTTGTTGGCGGAATTGTTGGTGTTGTGTATCCATCTACAATTGATTGTCAAATTGAAAATCCTTGTGCATGTATATATGTTTTCATCTTTATGCTCCAAAATGCATACTTTTGTCCATTGAACTATGGTATTCCATTTTTATACAAGTTGTTGCTCTCCATGATCTACCTTTCAGTGGTTAAACTGATTTCTGAAGGAACCTTCTCTGAAACTAATTGTTGGATTACTGAGAGGGGGGGGTGAATCAATAATAGAGAAATTTAATCATTTTTTAACCATATAATCCAAGTGTTATATCAATGTAGCATTATCATCCAATAATTGCAGAGTAAATAATCAATGAACAAATGAACAATCATACACATGCACAGTACACCAATGTTTTACGTGGAAACCCAAAGCGGGAGAAAACCACGGAATGATTTTTCTTATATGTCTTGAAGAATTACATTCATTGGAAGCACCAACTTCCTTTTTTTTCCAATTGCAACTAAAAGGAGGCTCCAACCCCCTTGTTTCTCGGGCTTCAACCTAAGAGAAGCTCCAAATCCCTTGTTCTTTGGCTACAACCAGAAGGAGGATACAACCCCCTATGTTCTCAAGATACAACCGGAAGGTGGCTACAACCATCTATCCTTGCCCCATCCAACCGCCATAAGTAGAATTAGAATGATGGAACCACTGTCACACTATCACTGTGAGATACACCATTGTAAACTTGTACCATAAACAAGTGCATCAACCATGGACGAACCTGTACCAAACAACCTGTAATCAACATGTACCATAAACAAGTGTATCCAACCATGTTCCAATCATGTGTCAACTACTCATCAATATGTACCAACATCATCAACTGTACACCTCATATATGTGTCAACTCATCAACTACTTGTCTCAACGATGTACCCAACATGTACCTTAACCAAAATCCCTCATCAATTTCATAATCCAAATATGATTTGTAACTCTGTAATAGACCTGGTATATATGATCACATACCTACAAACCTTCCTTGACTTTCACAACAAGAGACTAGAATTTTCATCCAAATTTTCTTTAGTCTCACATGACTAGTTTGGGATTAGTCAACAACCCTAACTTGAAATAATCATAACTATGTACTTGTAATGAATAAAGATCTAAAAAGAGTACACAATGTTATTCAATTTGTTTTGTGAAATTATTCCAGGTGTCACTTCTTGGAACCTCTCAGAAAAGGAGTTATAGCAAAAATGGCATACCTTGTTGAATTATGGCTTATTCTAGAGAGCAGCCTTGTAGAAAGTGCCTCACACGGAATATTTGTTGAATGGATCTGAAATATTTACACAGAATACTAAAGATTGTAATCTAACCAAAACATTTGTTCTTACTAAAATTTTATCTGTTATGAATAAGTTATGACATTTTTACCCGAAATACTTGTTTTAGACTAGTTTCAGGACTATCCACAAACTCTATTTTCCACAGAGTGTAACTCCAAAAATACAACGACCCACAAGATGAAATTTTTACCACAGATACTTGGATATGTTTCCTCAATTTCATGTCAATTTCACATTATGAATCATTCTAGAAAAAAAATTATTGCGAAAATGGTGAGATGACCTGTAAATAACATACCTTAGAAAGCATCATCAAAAGAATTTATCCTCCCTTGAATTCCGACCTTCTTTTCTTCACCTTACCTCTGAAATTCAACTTAGATATCCTTTGGTTACCTATGTCACCTATATATATTCAATATTCTCAAGTGCAATGTAAAATGAGAGAGCCTTTCCTCTTATTTATACTCTCCAAGTAGCTTCCTTAGAAGCATCTTCTAGGTCACTTTGCACACTTTCCTTATTTTAGGGTTAACCCACTTCTAATTTCTCCATTAAATTTATTATTTAAATAATTTATTTTATATTCACTTTGAATTATAGTACACTCATCACTTCACTTTATTATTTACCTTCTAAAATCTCTTAAACCACTTTGACTACTTTGACCTTTTGGGGCTTCTAGATGACATATGAGGGTCCTCCAACTTTGTAAGGCCATAACTCTCAAACCGTGAGGAGTTATTTGACGTTCCACATACCACCAGAAATGGCATGACATTTAATATCCATATAGAATATTATTACCTACAAATATATCAAAACTCATACCATTATCCATCAAACAAACTTGGGTCCATTACCCAAACTTGGGTTCTCCAACTTCTCATGGCCATAACTCTCTAACCGTGAGGAGTTATGTGACGTTCCACATACCACCGGAAATGGAATGACATGTACTATCCATATAGAATATTATTATCTTCAAATATATTAAAACTCATACCATTATACATTAAACAACCATGGGTCCATTACCCAAACCTTTGTGCTACCAGAATTTGCTACCTGACTTTCTTCAAGGGTTGACATCAATGACAACCAACCTTAATAAACAAAAGATCTATCAACATTGCCTTGGAAGATACCATCAAAAAGGAAGTTGAGAAATTGATCAATGTTCACGTTATTTTTCCTTTAAAATATTCTGAGTGGGTGTCTAATCTTGTCCCAGTGTGGAATAAAAATAGTAATATCAAATCATGTGTTGATTTATGTGCTTTGAATAAGTCAAGTGTAAAAGATAATTTTCTTCTTCCAAATACGGAATTAATTTTGCATCAAGTGGCAGGGTTACAAATGATGTCCCTTCTTGATGGTTTTTCAGGTTATAATTAGATTAGAGTCAAGAGGGAAGATAAATAAAAAACCACATTTACTACTTGTTGGGGCACCTTTGCATATGAAAGAATGCCTTTTTGTTCTAATAAATGTAGGTGCTACTTTTCACAATACTATGAAAATATCCTTTGACGATCTTATATGTAAACGTATTCAAATCTATCTTGATGATTTAACCGTCTATTCTAGAAGTTGACCAGATCATTTTGATCATCTTAGAAAAGTTTTCTTGCATTGTATAAAGTTTGGAATGTCCTTGAACCCTACAAAATCAATCTTTGGTGTCACACAAGGTAAACTTCTTGGTCATATTGTTTATGATTCAAGAATTAGTATTGATCCCAAGAGGGTTATCTCAATACAAAATATTCAAGCTCCTTCTTCTAAAAAGGAGATTTCATATTTTATGGGTAAAATCAATTTTGTTAGAATATTTATCCTCGATTTTGAAAGAATGGTTAAACCAATTCATAACATGCTCAAGTAATATCAGTCATTCTCATGGAATGATGATATCGAAAAGGCTTTTGTAGCATTCAAGAGATCAATCAGTTCTGCACCAGTTTTGGAAAAAACGAATTTTGAAAAAGATTTCATTATCTATGCTAATGCTACTAAAGAAAAAATATATGTTATCCTTCTTCAAAAAGATGATCAAAATAATGACTAGCCCATAGCTTACATGAGACAAAGTTTATCAGACAATGAATTTAAATATACTTTGATTGAAAAACATACACATTATCTTGTAAAATCTATTGAAAAATTTCCCCATTATATCTTAGGCAAGTACACACATGTAAAAGTCCCTTTGCATGTTGTTAATTTTTTTCTTTATCAATCTCATCTTTCAGGAAAACTTGCACATTGTCTTGCCAAGATACAAGAACATTATTTCATGATAACAACTTCTCACACAATCAAGGGACGATATCTAACCCTACACCTAGCTCAACATCCTCAACCAGGTGTTTCTTCTGAAAATTATGAGGATGCTTTGTCTGCACTTTTTCTTGTTGAACATGAAAATATTGATTTAGCATAACATCCTTTGTACAAGGACATCATTTATTATTTTCAATTTCAAAAATTTCCTTTAATATTGAATATTTTCAACGCATGAGGGTTCATATTGAAGCCTTCAAATATCTAATCTTATGTACTTATCTATTTCACAGAACTACTGATGGATTGTTGTTACGTTGTATAAACAATACAGCAACCCAAAAAATATTGAAGGAAATTCATGGATCAGCAAACTCATGTATTCATATTGGTGCTCATTTTGTTGCAAAATCCATTGCATTCAAAATCTTGAGAATTGGTTATTACTGGTGTTCAATCTTCAAAGATTCTTACAAATTTACACAGGCTTGTGGTGAATGTCAAAATTTTGCAGGAAAAGAAAAGTTATATGCCATGCCTTTACAATTAGTTCTTCCAAATTTTACTTTTTCTAAGTGGGGATTAGATTTCATTGGTCCTATTAATCCTTCAACTTTTGTTGGACATATTTTTGTCCTAACGGAAACAGACTATTTCACTAAATGGACTAAATTTGTACCACTCAAGAATGCACAGGATAAACAGGTAATCATATTCTTGGAATCTAATATATTCTCTCATTTTGGTCTTCCGATAGAAATCATTTTTGATAATGGGCCATCTTTCATATCTGTGAAATTTACCCAATCTCTAAATAAATTCGGAGTGAATCATTTTACTTCATCTACTTACTATTTGCAAGGAAATGGGAAAGATGAGTCCACAAATAAAAATATGGTTAAGATTCTAAAGAAGATTATAAATGATAAATCCCATCAGTGTCACACATTATTCACATATGCACTTTGGGCAGACTGGACCACCACCAAAACTAGTACTGGCCATACTTATTTCCAATTGTTATATGGTCAATAAGTTATTATTCCTGTGGAAATTGAGTTAACCTCCCTTATATTATCATTGTAGGCTAAAGAGTTAATCTCTACAAGCATCCCTCAGAGGATAAATACCTTGTTGGCTCTTGAAGAACAAAGGAGATATGCTCTCAAAAATCTCAAGAAGAGACAAAAATCTGTCCAATAATATTTTGACAAAAGAGAAAAATCAGCTACTTTTGCAGCTTATGAAAAAGTGTTACTTTGGGACTATGATCATGCTGACAAAGGTAAGCATACAAAGTTTTAGAAGATTTGGTTAGGTCCTTATATAATCCCCTTCATTGTTGGTAATAATTTTTATTTGTTGAAAGACATGGATGGGTGATTTTTTTCTTATACGACTAATGGTTCGCATTTGAAACACTATGTTGAACCTGGATAACTTTCTTTACTTCCAGTGTTTCTTGTATATAATTTTGATTTTCTGCTTGTACACAATTTTAATTTTGATTTAAAATTTGTTTTTCTGTTTTGATTTTGAGTTATGAGTCAAAACTGGATCAATCAAAGTTGTTGGTATGATCGTTTATTTGCAAAATTTTAATTAATTCATTCTAAAACAAACAACAAAGTGAAATGAATGGTTTTTGGTCTGCAACACTACTTATGTAGTTTTTTATGTACCTACAAAATATCTTGTTTAAACTTAGTGGTTATAGTTGTTTCTCTCTTGTTCTTTCCCTGCATGCTACCCTCCATGAGTGAATTATTTCAAGAGCATATCAGAAATTAAAGTGAAAACTATGTGAAGTGATGTTCATTTCTAGTAAAGTATGGTTATACTACGATACACGACTTGTAACTTAGGTTATAGCTAACATATGCAACCAACCCATAGTTGATTGATGACATTCGATGGTTACTATAACTATAATATAATTCCAACAAAATTGATTGATATTGCATCTGGTATATAGTTTATAATGGTATCATTTTGATGATTTGTGAGTTTAATGTTGTTGATATGGCATGCCTCAATAGGATCTCACATGAATTGAAGGATTGTTGAGTTGGCATGCGATGATTTGGTTTGATTGATTGGCAACTTGATTGAGTTGGCCATGCATTGAAGGCGATAGGACATGGACATTTACTCCATAGTCCCGCACACTATCTCTTCATTTCTGCCTTGGATTTGGGTCATTTGCTTTGATTGAAGGTTGAGAAGAAAAGGAAAAGCTCTGAACTTTTCTTGTTAAACTCTTTCTCCTGGTGGTTTCGTTACTAATTCATCCCTTCATCACTGGTTTAAAAGCATCATTGTGCAAAGTATGAGATCGTTGTTTGTTTTACATCTTCTACAGTGATTTATTTCTTTATGAATGGTTAGATATGGCTCTGACTAGCATGATTGTGTGCATGAATGTTTTCTTTTCCCCTGCTTTGTCACTGCTTGAAGAAAAAAGAAAGGAAAGATGGTTGTTCGTTAATCTTTGAATCTGGTTTTTCCCATGCAAATTTCACTCTATCACTTTGCATTGAAGGAATATGTGAACTAAGATTTTTATCATATTTTGTGGTTCTCTGGAATTTTTGGAATAACCCAGTTCAATTTTTGTGGCTTGATTTCATGGTTTATTCTTCTTGAAAAGTTTTAACCCATTGTCGACCTACTCTATGATTTTCAATGGCTTCTACTGAGTAGTGAAAAGTTGGTATTGGTTCTGGTTTTAATTGGCGAGCTAGGAGTCCAAATTCTTGTTCAAACTCATCCTTTACGTTTAAATTGTGAAAGGAAATGATGGGTTTTAAACCCGGGTTGAATTGTTGTGCTTTGTAGATTGGTTTATACCCATGCTTTGGTTTTGAATGATGGGTCAAGGTCAGCATGATACTCAAACCTATATTGTGTTGACATTGCATTTATTTGAAATCATATCCATTTTTGGGTCACTGATCGAGCCATCATGCTTATTCTGTTTTCAAATGAAATCCATTTTAAGTTGGTTGTATGCTTGGATGATTTTAAACTTGAAACAAATGTCCTTTAGATGATACTCTCATTTTTAGTTCACTCCTTATCTTTGTATTAATGCACTGTCTAACTCTCGAATATTTTGGTTTAGAAACAACAAGGTTTTAAGTGATACCCTATCTTTGAAATGGCACCCATGGGCTCGAACTTGGGTTATTTGAGTTATATTTTGTCCTCCCTTCAACACAAATGGTCATGGAATAGTGTTACATGCATATTGGTATGATTCCTAGCATGAGACTTGTTATCACACAGATTGTAGGTTGGGAAAATCTCGACCCAATCTACAAAGGTGGGACAACTATGGGAATACCTAACCACTGTCACCTTATATAGGTACTCCCCTCACTTTAGTGAAGGAGAAATCCTACACAAGGGGGGAATCTCGGTGACCATAGGGAGATTGAGACGGAGTGTGGAAAGATAATAAGAGAATTTCCTTAGGTCGATGATGGAAGAAGGATGGGAGCTTGGAAATGAGTCTTGCGGATGGAAAATGGTTTCCAAAGACTTGAGTACCTGCAACAAAGTGTCAAATATGCCCAAGACAAATGACCAAGATACAAGCTTAATAATCAAGTGGACCAGCAAGAGAAGCTTGTTGTCAAATATTGCAGCAGTAAACAAGAATATATATCATCAATATTAATAGCTTGTTACTGCTAAATTAACCATCAAAAATATCAAATAGTTATTGGACAATGAAGCACTAAACAAGTAGATAATGTTCAAATACTTTACAACAAACTTTGATGGTAAAAGTAGGTTGTTACATAGTGTTTTCAGAGAATTATAGTAAAAACCAAGTGGTTGTATAAAATATTTGTTACAACAAAAATTCCAACCATAAAAAAGAGCAAGTACATTGTCAAAAAAATAGCTAATAGGAAGTAGAACGATAATAGTGGTTTCCAAGCAAATTTCCACGGTTGAAAAGCAAGTTAAAGTAAAAGATTGAGTGTGTTTTGTTGCATCCCTAATGGTTGTAGATTTTATTTGATTATAACTACATAAATACTAGGCCAATTAAGACACCTTAGTGGCTTGTGCAAGCTTAAGACACTAAGAAAATATTCAAACTTAAACAAATTTGAATTCTCTCAAAATCATGTGTACCAATGAAAGAAATTTATTTCTCCAATGAAAAAATAGATTAGTTCCTTGCAAAATGGGTTATGGAGTCTTCTTGTATTATGTTAGGTCTACCACTTCTCTAGGGGTGTAATCCCTTTCACTCCCTTGAGAAAGTATCCCTAACAAGGTAAATCTAGGAGGGTGTAAGCCCTTTTACTCCTCCTAGCAACCTTCGCAGTGGCTTATTCTTTAAAAAATAATGATACAATTGGTGCAGGGTGTATGCCCTTATACTCCTCCAAGGATATATCCAAGAACAACCATGAAACAATCAAGAAGAATTAACAATATGCATATTTTTCTTACCAATTCCAAGAGAAATACAAGATAAACCCTTATTCACCAAGAAAATTTCATCATTGTAGCAAAAGAATAGCCTCAAAGAGATAGAACACTACTTATCTCCACAAGAAAAGTATAAACCTTAGCATAAGAGAGAGAGAGAGAGAGAGATGAAACTTTTCCCAAGAGGGGAAAAAATTTCATCCAAGTAGCTCTTCTCACATGAGAGATTTATGTTAAAATGAAAAGATTCAAGCCTTTATTTATACTAGGCTTTCAAAATTAATTTGTCCACATAAATTTAGGGTAAACCAAAAAATAACGGGGTCATCCCCCTTTATTTTTCCCCTTTGCAAAGTGATTTTATTTTAACTTAAAAATTGCACAAAAAGAAACTCTAAGGGTGATGTCAACCCCTTCTAGGGTGACGTCTTAGCACATTTAGCAAGTAGTTGAGAAATAAGAGGAAGTCGTTGAGCCTCCTAAGACCTTCCCTTCAAGCATTAAGGTCTTCTCCATGGTGAAAGTGATACTCCTCATCACAAGGTGTCAAGTGTCCATGAAATCATCATCACCACCACCAAACCCTAGCCCTAGTCAAGACATCAAGCCCCAAAAAAGTGGCATAAGGCCTTCAAAGGTAATTCGTTGGGCTATATAGGAATATGTGTCAGCTCCAAGGTCTCCACTCTTTCCTCCAAAGGAAATTTCCAACCTCTTTCTTGCCCAAAATTTTGGGTCATGGCATCCAACTTGTCGGCTTCCTTCCCCAATGAAGGCCCAAGCTGAGCTTGTTCCTCCAAAATGTCCACTAAGCAAGGTCTTGCGAAGACAGCCAAGTGTGCCCTCCAAAGGTCTCAAGTCAAATGTATCATGGCAAGTGAAATCGCATTTAATACAATGTCCACCTAAGCATGTACATCAAAACCACCTCATCAAATTAAACAAGTTCTCAAAGACCCTATGCAATTTTCTAGGTTTAGCTATGGGAGGGTTGACAAGGTGACCTATTGGGCAAGTCATTATTTAAGTCAATGAGTGTTTTCTAAGTGGATTCTCTCTAAATCATGTGGAGAAGATGAAGTGGATGGGGGTAATACTTTTGGGCATGGGGTTCATGACATATAAGGGTTTGTATTGTCTCATTTATGGGTGCCTTTGTAGAGGGTGTGTTGCACATTCGTTTTCAATGCAACCTTTTTCCAATCCCATTTATTTGCAGTATTAATTAATTAAAGTCTGAAACAATTGGGTACTCTAAATGGGTAATATAAGACTTGGGAGGAAGTACAACAATGTCACTTGAAGGGAGAGGTAAACAGAGTGCCATAGGGGTAAAGAAAAGGTTGCAACGCACTTGTGTATACAACAAGTGCGACGTCTACATAATATGAAATTGTGTCTTGTAGGTCTTTGATTTTTTAGGAGAAATGTTTCATCATCCTCAATACCTCGTTGGGCGAGCATCTGGAAGGTTATAATTTTGGATTTTATATTTTTCCAGCTACAATCCCTCTGGGCCTTCAGCCCCTTCTTCCCATGAAATGAGGTAGAATCCCTTATTGGGTCAATACACCCGAAAATCCCAAAAGACAAGAAAATGAAAAGGATGAAGTGTGAAAAATGATAAGTATGATCGGGAAGGGCACGATGACTCATCAAGGATACCTCCCAATAGAAAATGCGTCCCCCAAGGTGATCACTTACTAGGGAACAATGTCAACCACCAAGGTGAAACAGGGCAAAGAGACTAATTTCCAAGAAGGGGTTCTATAATCAAAAGCAGATTTAAATGCAACATACTCGAATGCCTCAAGTATTAAAGTGACACTTACCACAATACTTGACTTGTACCTCATGGATCAAGACCCATTGTATTTCAAAAGTAAGCTAATGTGGTGAATGCCATCATGACGAACTGAGGATGTGTGGTGGTGAAGTGGGTCTTTGTCTGTGCATGTGGACATTGTCAGTCATCTATCTCTTGGTACTCCATATCTACAACCCAAGGGCCTTGAGACATCATCCCCTTAGTTATCCCTAGAAATTGGGGATAGAAAGACTCTTTCATAAAAGAAATTAAAAGTTACTAGCTTGAGACAAGCATTCTACAAGTCAAAGTATCGCATGCATATGATATAAAACCAATATGACCAGCTACAATGGTGACTTCGCAAAAAACATTATTTGAAAAATGATTATTTTTTAATGGGTTAAGAACAGAGTTCGAATATGGTTGGAGTATGAAGTGTTATAATAAATCTCACATCCTAGGTTACTCTATTTATGTTGAGCATTTTTTTTTACGACATTATTTTGATTTTAATAATGGATTCAAGATACACAGTGATCATAGGGTGCCTATGATTAATTTTATCCATTGATTCTCCGGTCATGGATAGATGAGAAAGAATATTTCCTTTTGAAAATACATCCTACTTATATTCAGCCTATATGAGATGTTTGTTCAAAATGATGTTTATATTGGGTGTTATAAGAAAAGGAACTAATTGATTTTATCGGGATGATTATATAGGCTTCATCTCCCATTCATAAATACCATTTTTCCTAAGTTAATTTTTCCTTATCCTCACTCACTAAAATTACATTTCTCATTTTTTTTTCATTTTTCCTATATAATTAAAGAAAGTGGAAATATGAAGGATATATAGCTAGAGTATGTTGTTAATCTGATGAAACAAAGACATAGTTGAATGAAAATTTATGTTGGGTGGGTTGTTTGTTTGAAATATACAATCACGGTTGAAAGAGATGAGGTATTGAACTATCTCCCATTTCATACACTTCAATGTTTTATACTTTTAAAAGGAAACAATTTGTATGCATGAAGATTGTAAAATTGAATAAAGGAAGCCATATGTTTATTATATAGACCTATTTTCCCTCATGAGTTTCACTTTACATAAGTTTTTTCCCAAAATCCCTTTTATTAAATTCATTTTTCCATTTATGTCATGTCTATATAAGAAGAGATGCAGCTTAATGTAATTAGCATGATAAAAAAAAGGGCAGAGTCAAATGATGTGAAAAGATTTGGGAATGTTTTTGGATGGTTGTAATCATGAAGACATGGTTTAAATATTTGGATAGTCTCCTTGTAATTTTATGTATATCTTGAAGAATTGATTGTCTGCATGTATGGATTTTAGATATGGATGTTGTTGGATGAATGATTTCAGAACTGTACTTTTGTCCCTGTTCCACTTTTCCCATTCATTTCCCTTTTTGTGTTGCATGGTTGTGTTATGCCAGAGCCAATTTAATGATGCTGACAAAATGTGTTGGATGTTTTATCTTAATGTGTCTTATGCATGTACTAACTTGAATATTATGGACATAGATGAGCTTCTTCAACATGGGTAGTAGCATAGGGGGAAACAGAGGTAGAAGAGGAATATTTCCTAACACATTTTGGAAACTTGGGGGGCATAAGAAGTTGAGGTTCTCTATTCACTTTTATGTTGATTCAGATGAATTTCAGTCGTTGATCCAAACTGGGCATTTAAACCTTGGTGGACAACATGTCTTGCCACAACCCCAAGTACCTCCTAATGTTATATTGCAACATCAACCTTGTATTTTCAATGTTCCTAAATCCCCTATGCAACCTCATAATGATGGATGGGTAGTATGCATGTCAATCCTTCTTCAGGTGCCAATCAATGGCCCATGGACTCCCCCCCTCCTCTAGTTCATATTGTTGCCACTAATACATATTTTCCCTCTCCCATGTTTCACCCAACACTACAAGTCCATACTTTTGCTACAAACACATCTATGCTTCCTCCTCCTCCCCTTCCAAAAGATCACAAAATTACTCCTCATGGCTCTCAAGTTGACAAAGGCAAACAACCAATTACTTCTACTAGCATGGCCAAGTCATCTTCCACTTCTCACTCCAAGATAAAATCAGCAAGTAGCGGTAAGAGAAGTTTAAATGATATGCATCTAGTGGTAGCCCAGCTAGAAGAAAAGAAGTCTCAGTATGAATACTTCATTAGGGAAAGGGAAGATTTTTTTAGAAATAAATTCCCTGGCATATTTTGATTATGTGTGTTATGACATTTAACTATGACATTGTTTTGGACAGATGGTTGAACCACGATATTTATTTTTGAAACTTAAAATATCATGTTAATTTATGGGAGATACAAGTGATATATGCCATGGTGTTTTGAATTCATGTTTATGGTATGCTATATGATGTTGATATTTTTTTTATTTGATAATTATATTATGGAGCGACAAGGAAAAATCTAAAATTGATTATTGAAATAAAGGGTGCATAATATAGGGGGACCCCACCTATTTAGTTATTATATTATTTATTAATTATCCTTATCATAAATTTACTTGTCCTATTTATTAATTAAAGTGATTTAACTTAAATAACTAAAAGTAGTTCAAATACTTGGAGAAATACCTTTTAGAGAATAAAACAAAGAATAGAAGTACAATGAAGACATGAGGAATTAGAGAGAAGTTTTTGATAAGGTTTACTCTTGCTTCATATTGAGAATTCTGAATTTTATTCTTTCATTTTCTGAGTTTGTTTAAGAGTTAAATCCTCGTGTTGACTATAGGATCATTCTAAAGGCAATAAAGAAGAAATTACTATGAAGCATAGAAATTTGACATGCTTCATAGGGTCATTCATTTGTCTTGATAGTCTATTTAGTTTCATTAGGATTTCTGAATTAATTTTCAAATCTAATTAAGACTATTTTCAAAATTTAAGACTTGATGAGATTGTGGCTTGGTTGATCCAGTACATTTCAATCTTTGCCATTTTCTTTCAGACACCAATTTTATTTGTATGATTGTTAAAATTCCATCCTAGACTCCTAAGTTTGATTTTGGTCCTTATCATCGCAGGGGTTTGAAAAGAGGATTTTTTTGTAATTCATAAAATATATCATTAATAAAATATTATGTATTCTCAATTGAGACTTGTGTTACTTATTTTCATATTGTATGTATTCTTTATTTCATTAATTTTAATTTTAAAATCATTCACATATAAACATTTTTACATTTTTCAATAGAAACACACAACTTGATAATAGCATCAGGCCCAAGAACATATTTTTTTAGGGCTGATTGATAATTTTGCATAGGCTATAAACCTAGGGTAACACAGCCACCTATCTCACATTAGCCTAGTGAGATTCGAAAATTATTCAGTGAGGAATTTCCATTCCTCACCTCAACAAAACCCAGCTAAAGTCATAACTACGAAGAACAAGGTCAAAACTACTCGAAGGTTAGTTCATACTTCCAAAAACTTCCTCCATCCACAAGTCCGTAGGGAAAATGTGGTCATAAGAGTGGGTCAACCTGTTGACTTTACTTGTAATCCCATATAGGACAAGTGATTGAGAAGGCACCTCTAGATGAGATGTATAAGGAAATGGTTGGGTTTCCATGTCTCTCTTGGTCAAAGGTAAGAAAAGAGAATACTCATTAGTCAAAGGAATGTAAGGAAAATAAGGGTACTCATAGGTCAAGGGTAAGTAAAATAAAAAGTCAAAGATAAGTAAGGAGGTTGAGGACACTCATAGGTCAATTGTAAGATTCCAAGGACACAAGGTGATGTACACTCAACATCCATAACAACTCTTTCACTTTCAACCTTATCATGAAGCGAGAGGTAAATCAATTGATGTTCCTCAAGATTCAAAATAGTGGATTTCTCATCAAGTAATTCTAATTCAAATTCTACATTATGTCCAAGTATATCAATCACATATTTATCCTCATAGTCAGTGTCATAAATTGGATTTCCATCAAAGTAAAAATAACATATTCCATTTAGATCTTCCAATGTAGAACAAGTCATCAAGGTCTTTAGCACTGAGGTCATCATCTTTTTGTTGGATTGAGGGATATTCTAGTACTCCCTCTTCAAATTTTACCCCTTCAACATAATCAAATGATGGATCAACAAGCTCAATATCTTAACAAGGAGTATCACTTATCAAGTCTTCAACTTCATGTGGATAAGAAGACAAAACAAATTGGTAATTTTAACCCTCTAAGTTCTCATCAAAATCAATATATTCACCAATTTTCTCTTGCTCTAACGATACTCCTACAAACTCCTCCCTTTACATATTTTCAAAGGATTCATCAAGATGTCTCAAAGTTTTGGAAAAGGTGCAATTTTCTAGGTTATTTTCTTCACAAAGAGGGGAAATAAAAATTCGGTTGCTATCATCATCCTTAACTTCATCTTTGATTTCCTTCAAATTGTCTTCATGAATGGATTCATGAATTAGTTGACCTCCCTCTTCATCCATGTGGTTTTCAATGAGGTCATGTTCTTCATGACATAAATCTTCCTCACAATCTTCGCCAAGTACTTCATCATCCACAATAGGTGAAATGGGTATCTCTTCTTCCTTTGGGACGGATACTAAGTTATACATTATAAACATATGAATCTCTTCATTTTCAAGAGTAGGATACCAATAATTGAGGAACAACCTCAAAAAATCAACGAAAGAATTGGTTGGTCCTAAAAGATCATAAAACCAATCAATTGCATTATCTTCCAAAGTGAAAAAAAGGGTATGCATCCAGACATCATCATGGATAATATGAGATTCATTCACAACCTTGGTAAAAGAGATAATCTTAGATAGTTTGACTTATGATTTCAATGAAATGACCCAATAAGATCCAATAAATATGGATGATAACCTGCATGTGTATCTCCTTAAACATCTAGTGCCATCCTTATATAGTTCCCATGTTCAAAGTTTTCAAATCATATACCAAATTGGAGTGGAGTCTCTAAGGTGAATTTTTCAAATCCAAGACAATGCTACTTGCTTCACCCTACAAGAAACAAATCCTTTAAAAACTCTAAGATAATTTGGCTTCTTCCCTTCAATGGAGTCGCCATCTCAGTAAACTTAATAAGAACCTTTGAATCCAACTCATCAGAATTTCTATTCAAGCCAAACTTTGTATACCTAGATAATGGACTTTGTGTTAGATTTTTCTTATTTACATAGTAGTAGAGTTACAGATCAATAGAGTCCCCAATAGTCCAACCATACACCATCTCTCAAGAGAAACAGACAAGAAAGAAACCCTGGCACTAGGCTAGCACATAAGCTAGTGCTACCAGTTGCAGCAATAGCACCATACAATTAGAGCGCACCTATTCAGAGAGATAGCACACAAGAGAAAGCCACCACCAAGAATAACCAAGAACCTCAGACTGTGTCTTCTTCTCCTCCTTAGACTTTTTCTTCCTTCTTCAATAAGTGAGTGAGTGTGAGTGTGTCCAAATGATCTAGACATCTCCCTTATTTATAGTCTTCAAGTCACCTAGCTGGGCCGACTTCTTCTCTGGGGATCTTAATTTCACTTTATTCTTTTTCTTGTGGGTCAACTTCTCTTCTAGGGTATTCTTTTGTTGTTCAATGGTCTTCCTGCACCTTCGGAATATTCTTTTTTTCTAAGAAAGGTTGTCTAGAGGAAACTTCCTACCACATCTACCAAAAAATCAACACTTTGTCCCCAACAATGGCACCAAAATGTTACCACTCAAAATTTGATTAATGGAAAGTCCTTCCCTACAAAGGAGATCTTAGGGAAATGGATAGAAAAACCCTACATTGTCACCTTAGTGACATTGCCTATGTACCTAAGGAGGTCTTTCCTACAATGTCAAGACTAAGTCCTATCATTGTATTTGGACGGGAGAGGGTAAGGAATTGGTTTGACTTCTATTTTACTATCTTCTCTAAGGGATAATATAAGTCAAGAAAGATAAGACAATTCGTAAAGAGCTTGGAAAGAGTGTAACTTGGAAAATCTAAGCTCCATAAATGCTTGGATCTTAAATTTTTGCAAGCGTAAATACTCAATGTGTTACAATCATCATCGTTTAACCATACACCAATGAAATTCTAAAGTACAAGATCCAATGTAGAGTGTGTTCATATATTCAAATACAATTGCGCAAACATGTATCTCTCCATAACGTCGAATGGAAAATTTTAAGAGAAGATTTCAAGTGCTTGAGAAAGATCCCATTCATCTAGGTGAATGTCTAAGGTTTATAATGATACAATGTTGATTGCACCCTAAGGATTTCCCCTCGATCCTTTTTCCTTGGACAACCATTAAGTTCACCTTGCTAGTACCTATAGAGGTTTCTTCATGGACCAGTCCTCCCACCCAACTCTGAAGGGAGGGGAAATTCTCTGGGTACCATCAACATTGCCTCATCGCATAAAGATGCATCACATAAAGCCATGGATTTACATGATAGGTCACCTTGAGGCCTACAAATACCAAGGCCACACATCATTGTAAATGATCATCTCTCATATTTTATTAAATATAATATTTTAATCCATATGAATTATTTTATGTTATCCCATTTATTTTGGATATTCAATTTGTGAACCAATTTGTTCATGCCATTTTCATAAAATGATTTATTTTTTTCATTTCATTTGGTATCAGAGCCACTTCTTGGTCCATCTTTTGGCTACATTAATTTTTTTTCAAAGTTTCTCTAACCTCTAGGTCTTTGAACACATTCAAGATTTTGGCCATCTAAAAATTCATAGACCTTGTTGATGATTATTCCACTGCCAATATGTATATCATAGAAAGAAGAAGAAAAATAAAAGGAAATAGTGTGTAGAAACAATAATCAGAAAAGAGGAATTTCATGTAGTTCCACTATAGTTGGTATTAGACTCGATAAAAAAAAATTACCAAACCCGATAAATTTATTTTTTATACCAAACCTGATAATTTTTTGTTTACCAAACCCAATATTTTATCTTTTACCAGACCCAAATGTTACCTTATAAAAATACAAAAATTCACAATTGTGTAAATTAAGAGGTACACTATAAATCTTACTTAAGTTCCCACTAGTGGGATCTTAAGTAATTACCAAGAGACATAAATGGGTATTTGAAGTTTCTAAAAAAAAGGGGGGTGGGGAAGGGTGGGATTTTAAAGATGGATTTGGTTAGAAATAAGGAAGGGAGATTTTTTTGTAAAGGTCTTCCAATATTGTTCTTTGGATCATTAACATTCAAAAAGAGTACTCAAGATAAAAAGAACAGCATCATTATTTATGCAAACCAGAACGAAAATTACATCATGTTGACTTCGCAAACCAATTATTAATTACAGATCCAAGTATAATCGAAAAGAAAGGAAATTTTGGAAATGAATATGAAATTAAGGACTTACAAGTAAAAATTGAAGCCTATAAATTCATATTTGTATTCAATGTTACGCCTATGCTTGATTAAGAACTTGACATCATTATCAGTTCAACTTGGCTAGAAACACTAGATGCCTTCATCTTAAACATGGAGAAAAAGTTTTTGACATTCTACAATAAGAAGAAGATGATAACATTGTGTCACATTACAATGAATCCATGCTCAAAATCACCTTTATTAAAATAACTTAAAGATATCTCAAATATCATCCTTCAAAATAATCACAAGTAAGCAGAAAAAAGTTGAAAAGCTAAACTCTAATAAAGATGAAGAAATTTTCCACTTTAAGAATCATAATCAAAACTTGATTGCATACATTAAGAAGTTAAAAGGTGAAAATAAGTCGCAATAAGAAACATTAAAGCAACTTACTAGAAATTAGGAATCATTGATTGATAAAGAAATAATGATTGACCCCATTGAAATAAATAATCCATCAGATGTTGAAGTATGAATGATGGAAATTCCAAGTGTACTTGCTAATAGAAATCCAGTGTTCAACAAAGTGACTTAGGTATATGAAGAATATATAATACGAAAAGTTGATCAATAAAAAACTACAAGTATGAGAAGGAAAGAGTAGGTTACAAAGACACCTTATTGACATCCTAATCACAAGAGTTGATACTTTAACCAATCAGTCGATCAACATTGTTTGAAACAAAGAAACTATTTAAATTATATTATGAAAATATTGATTCGAGTACAATTCGGTCTCAAAGTAGAATTCATCTTGGGAATTTCAATACAACATGTCCTTTCAAAGAACCCTATAAATGCATAATTCCATTGAATATTGAATTAGGTGGTTGGACCCTTTCACCATTTGAAAATTCTTCTCAATGTTTAGAAGATCGTATCACCTTGTATCTTCAACCAACACAGGTTCAAGCAATACAAAATCATGAGAAGTCAGAGATAACATTTTTCCATTAATATGACTCAAGGAAAAATCATTTCTAAAGTAGAAGGAAATGTTATGTATATAAAAATAAATAGTCATAAATGTATATACTTAAACTAGAGAACTTAGTATATTAATTATTAGAAGGTGCATCACATAAAGGCATGGCTTCATGTGAAAGGTCAACTTGAGGCCTATAAATACCAAGGACACTCATCATTGT
>ML838367.1:49691-61572 GCA_009831015.1 Picea engelmannii | reverse complement strand
GAGGGTTTCATTAGGTAGCTTGATCCCTGGGTAGCTAGGATTGTTCTTTAGGCAAGGGGGTAAATTAGAAATAAAGTCATAGGGTGGCTCGGAGCACGGACCATGGGAATAAGGGTACTCACTAGCTAGGAAGTGCTTGATATCAGAGTCCGAGTCTTCACTGAGGACTATGGGATTTTGATCAGCGTTTGGTTTAGGTTTATTCCGGGCAAGTCTCGATATCAGTCGAGCATTCTTTTTACCTTTTCTATCGAAAATAGGGTTACCCTTGACTTTCTTGATCATAGGCTTTTTTACAGCCTCAACCTTGTCTATTATGATGTCGGGTAGGTCGATATTAGGGTAGAATAAGGGTTTGGGAGAGGGTAGAAGGGAAAGAAAAGGCACGGGTGGCCCAAACTTGGTCTCACTGACCACCGACTTGTCGATTTGGACAGACTCTGAATCAACAAAGCCATTTCTAGATAGAAAATCTTGTCAATTATCGCCATGGAGGTTTAAATGATGAACGACGATGAGTCTAATCAAGCCATGGTGAAATAGGCTGTTGTTAGCCTTCTTGCGTTTGAACCTCTTAGCCATTTTGTAAAGACTACGCTAGAAATAAAATGGCATGTTCAATGGATAACCCATGAAATTCATTAACAGTCGAAGGTGATAAAGAAAAACCAATCCATACTGACCCTCGCAGGTCACAAATTGTTTAACCACTATCACAAGATCGTGCCACCTAGGTTTAAGTGTGGAAATAAGCATACCTTTGTCATAGGATGTGACCTTTCGTGATACGAACAGTAATGGCCATGGAACCTCATTGACTTTAGAGTTTTTAAACCATCGTTGGCCTGTGGATGCCAATCCTGTGGAAAATATTATGAACTCTTCATTCAGCTCAAGATAAATGTCACCTACTTTAGCCCTACACCCATCAAAGGTAAGGGTGAATTGTTGTGCAACCAACAGATTGAAACCCTCGAACCTCTGTATAAACGTGAGATAACCATTATCTTGTAAATCCTTATGGGCATTATCAAAGAGTAATAGAGCTTAACTACCATTCGGCTCAATTTGCACCACCGGTGCCATAGAGAGGAGCACATGGTGAGCGATGTGAACGAGCCAGGGTTTGACTCACAACATACGTAGGAGCAAAATTCTCACAGGCTTACCCGAAACTAGCAAGGGTGAAATAGGGATAAGGGTAAACATTAATGACATATCGTGCGAAGGTCGTGGAGCTAGTTCATACATGCATGACAGTCATATCTACAGTACAACCACCGGTGCAAATAGCTATTCAATCCACTATCATATAGGTTAACAATTATGCCATTCGCTCGACCAATGAAATCAATGGTAAGTGGATTAAACATTCGCACGAGAAATAGTTATAGTTTCAAAACCAAACAAATGAATCGAAACCAATACCAAGGGTTTCACTATGTGACATGTGTTTTATAGAACGATTTATACCAAGGGTTTAACCATAACACCAATGCTTTTTTATGTAACCAATGTGCCAAGTGAATTGATCAAACAACATGTAAATCCAATCACCAATGCATCACAAACTCAATCACCCATGAAACGAAATTGCATAATCAATCAAAGAATTTCAAATGAGTACATATCAAAAGGTATTGCCAACTGTATAATGATAAGTAAAATGTAAATGCAATGGGCATATCGACAAGATAATGACAATTCAGTGATGATTTTAATGTGACTTCGAAAACCAAGTTTTCACGCTTGCAGTCGTGAAAACAAGAGCGAAGGTAAGTGTGCAAATAGCACAAAAAATAAAAGTGTCATTTTATTTGAGAATTGCGACGAAAAATTAAGGTTTGCAAAACACTGGTGTAGGTAGCTTATAAGATGGTAGAAAAATGTGAATTGGCTGCCAACATGTACATGGCCTCTTTCTTGGCTACCTGTTTTTTTGTTATTTCTTCAATAGCTTCATTCATAGTCATGAGGAGAAATCTAAAGTCATCTGGGTTGAGTGTGGTCGTCAGTTTAGTTAGGGATTCTTTCAACTTCTTCTTGGAAGAAGGTTCTGTAGGTGAACCCTTTATTTTATTTATGATCTCTACTTCATCCTCTGGCCTTTGTTCAACTTCTTCGAATTCTTCGTTATTACCTCTGTGATTGGGTGTGGTGGAAGTCATCCTTATAGATCTATTGTTGACATACTGGATTTCCTCATCTTTTTTTATCTTCTTAGTTTTCTTCGCCTTACTAGGCCCAGGTGTATTCAGCGCAGCTTCTGGGCTATCGATGTTGGACATATCTACTGGATTTGATAATATAAGGAGGTTTGCCAACCATTCCTTGGTGATTTCTTTCAGGTCTTCTTTTGTCATCTTATAATAGGACTGAAGTTGTTCCTGGTGTTCATCAATGCATGGAGTTAGGTATATAAAGTGGCGATCCGCGCTGAACTTTATTATAGGTCGGAACCTTTGTAAAGTGTTCAGGGTTATGCAAGGCTCATCTCCTATGGATTCTTTCAGTTTCTTATAGTATGTATGAAAAATGACATTTTATTGCCACTGCTTATTCATATTGTTCGAGTACCATAAAGTAATGAACTTCACAGCTAAGGGATCAAAAGGGTCAAGGTCTAGGAAGGTTGCACCTTCCGGTAGCTCCCATGCAACAAAAGTGATCAATATTAGCAGCCAGCTAAAATGGAATTCATGCCCCTGATCTTGGGCTTCTTTGCAATCAATCTCTAGCTGGTTAACCAGGTATGTCACTCAGTTAATCTATAGTCCCTCTGTGCATTTTCCTACCAGGTCAACTATGAAGCCTGATACTTGAGTTGGTCTGTTCTTACGTACCAATTTCCCTTCTATCAGTTGGCATGCAAGGTGCACGGTGCCACTCTCAATAGAGGCTACCTTGTAGCCTCACGTTCCCTTCTCGAAATTTCCATAAGCTTCTTTAATCTTCTTTGAAAGAGCGTGGTCCAAGGTCTTTCCAGGGTAGTAATCTTGGGGATCAGGGACCTACATACTAAGCCTACTGATCCTATTTATCAGTGCTAGATCAACAGTTATGTGGTGTTTTACCCATAGGTATCCTCCATGGTAACTTGCTAGCAACAATTTTACACAAGCATTCACCTCTTGGTGTCTACCCAAGTGTGGTATTTTCATGATGTTGAGAAAAGTAGACTACTCAAGTTTCATCATCCATTGTTGAGGGATGATATTGGAATTCTTTCCCTTGGTTCTGGTTAATTACTTGTGTGGGGAAAGCATGTTGTAAGATGTACGGTCTCCCAGGTTGAAGTTGAAAAACTTTAACGCCGCAACCTTGTCTTGATCTGCACGGTAGGTGTGTACTCCTTTTGGTAGATAAGCAATGACTAGGGTATATTCAAAGTCTTGATGGATGTTGTCCCAGTTAATCACACCACTCAGAGGGGGTATGTAATCTGGTAGGATGGACGGTACTAACTTTGCATTGGTTATGTCATCTTTATGCTAAGTTCTTCTTTTTGCGTTGGCTCAAGATGTTCCTACTCGAGCAGTTGATGGGAAGGCTTGTGTTCCTCTCATCGATGATTCCTATAAACCTATAGAAAACCCTCTTTATGACATGAATCGTTTGGTTCTAAGGCTAGCAAGTACCTCTCTTACAAATTCTTCAACTGCGCTGAGCTCGTCCAACATATATGCTCAAGGAAAATAATCAGGGTCACACTGGTCTTAAGCACTATACTGGGATAAATAACAACGGTGTGACGATCACTGTAGACACTTGCTAATTATAAGAGATTCAACTTCTTAATTGGAAAAAGTGTTCTTAGGGCATGGCATGATGAGCTAAATAGGAAATCTTAGCAACAATCTTCTTGCAATGGACATGGGACCTTCATTAACTTCGTTCTATCCATTCTGGTGTTATCCAATGGTCTAGTGGTAACCCATAATTTCTTTTTGACCTATTCGGAGTAGTAATTGAACGAACATATTGGCTTCCAATGGCTATATCTCTTCGCCACGGTGAAGTGACCCATGTCAATGTTCTAATATCTTAGCGAATCTCTAATTCTACAATTTCCCTTTTTGTGAAGTTCCATCTGGACTCTTCAATAGATTTTCCATCTTCGCCTTCTTCTTACTTAACTTTCTAGCTTTATTTTCCGTGAGCTTTGTCTCAGTGGTTCTTTTCTCATTCTGATTTATATTTTCCTTGGATATAGTCACTTTGTGCTACTGATGTTCTTTCTTAGTGTTCAGGGATAACGTATCTTCTTTATCTGGAATGGAGACTTCAGTCTTCTGTGAATCCTCTGGCATTCTGATAACTTCGAAGTTTTGGTTTCTAGTGTGAAATGGCTTCGATCTATTCTTTTGTTCTTCAATCAACTGCATGATATTTCTGGTCCTGAAGTATTTTAACTCTTGTCTTTGTTGTTCTAAAACTTTTTCTGCTGCCTTCTTTCGAGCGTGATCTCTTTCAATCCAAGGATTTCCAAGTAACATAGTAAATGGGGCACTGTTCTCAATAAATTTGATGATTTCAAAATCTTCCTCTGTCGAAATTCCATTGACATTCATAGATATCTGACTGAGCCTTCCACATAGGTTTACCATTTTTCCTCTGAATAACCCTATTCCACTTAGGGATGGAGTCATAGCAGGTCTCCCTATATCTTCCCAAGTTCTTTTAAGCATGACATTCACCTATGTTTCCTCATCCAGAACACAGTCAATGTTGAAGTCTTCTATTCTTACTTCGATGCATTCTTTTTATTTGAAGATCTCTGATAGCCTGATATGTCAGTAATCATTCAAGGTTTCTTTCATCTGTACTAACATATTCTCTGATTCTTTCTAGGTTTCTGCTATTTGTGGATCTAACTTAAGGATTTCTTCGTGTAGATTCATTTTTTCAATCCTAGCAATCATTCTAGGGAAATCCAATACTTCATGGTCCAGAGCCTTGCAATAGAGACAACTTGTTCTTCCACCAGGGAACTCCTTAGCTAGATGTCCCGATTTTCTGCAACTCTAACATAGGGTCAATCCTCTCTTTCTTTTAAATGACCCCAATCTCTTTTGTACTGTGCACTAAGGTCATGGTAGTTAGCCTGCAAAAAAATCTTTCATCCTACATCCATCTGTTGGTCCAAACATTCTTTCTATGCATAGGTATAACATGTCTATCATTATTCTTATCAGATCTATCAAATTTTCTTTCATCTAACAATGCCCTAGTTTTCAGGCTAGGACAAAATCTATCAAGCGTACCTAAATTCATGCTTTAGAAACAAAAAATTTACACTTATCTTACCTATATAGAGAACAAAGTTTTTAGATCTTACCTCTTTTCTCCATATCTGACCTCTTTCTTTCAAAAATTTCCACTTTTACTTTTCTTAGAGCATAGACCATTCAAATATTACTTCTTTTATTCAAATCTAATCTTCCTTTCTTCAGATCTGATCTGATTCAGAGCTTATTTTGCACAAAGCTTATTCTTCTTTAGTTCCCAGCAATCACAATTTCATGTCCCAACAATAGAACCATTTGTTGGCACGGAGGCAGACCCAAGGTTCATGCTCAAGAGCACACCAACAAACCCTAACTACCATCCCTTTCAGTAACACCTATGAAGTAGATGAAGTCTCAGCCGAGGTAGAGGCAGGGGAAGTTGCAAGACTCAGATGTCTACAACCTTAGCTGGGACACAGATCTATGATTATAGGACTTAGCAATTATCTAGCATGGTTTATCCATCAATATTCAACCCTTACGACACTTTGCAGATAGCACAGAGCATCGCAGTATATACTTAGATTTGAGAAGACTTAGCACTTAGATACAACAAGATAGATTGGATTCACCAGATTAGACACTAAGCATCTTATATATCAGATATAAAATTCATTCCTATATCAGAAGAAAAAATCATAACTAAATCTATTTAATCACATCAAGCACTTAGCCAAGAAGGAGATAAACACATTAGGTCAAAGCATAGAGCACAATACACAAAGTTACCATGGTTCACCTCCACCCTGGGGCTATGTCCACAAAGTCTTCTTCTTTATATTATCTTGGTCAAGTGGTTATAGAATATAGCTTAAATGACCCTTACTTCACACAGGACAGAAGATCTATGCATCTCACTAGATCCTTCTTCCTTGCACTTCATCACAAAACTACAACAACTTGCACTTAGATTTTCAATCTCCTTACAGCCATGCACAGAGCGCTTGCAATATACATCCGATCACACAGATCCAGTTACTAGCACTAAGCATTTAGCTATACATCACATAGATGTACTACCCTCCTCTACTTACATTGCCTAAGTATCTATTTATATATTGCAAAATGGACCTAAGTGTGGGTAAACCCACAAGTCAACATCCCTTTCCTGTTACATCAACCCAAAAACCCTAAAAAGGTCCCAAAAATAGGTTTTGCTTCCCTAATTTCCACTTCGTGTTGTGCTCCATATTTGACTAGTTGTCACTGTCCAAAAAATGGTCAAATATGACCAAGTATTCCTCAAAACTTGGTCAAGGGCCAACAGGACACCACCTCATCTTCTAGAAGATCCCCTTCTAGAACTTTCATGAAACTTGACCTTTTCTTAGTCTTTTGACATCGTCGCACCCTAGTTGTAGAGCATCCTAAAAAGACATTGCAGCCCATATTTAGAGAAGGGAGTGAAGAGTAGGCATCATCACACCCTGTGTATGGTGCAACATGCGATGACCTTCCTTAATAGGGTTTTTGATAAGAGAAATTTAGTCACCTTCTTCATGGAGAAAGACTCTTTTTGGGAACATGAAAAAATGTTTGTCAATGAATCACTAGGGTGACCAAAATAATTTGTAACATAATGCCCCCCAAAGTATGAGACTGGAACTCATGACAGTCGAAATACTTTGTATAATGTGTGTGTCGGAAACAAGGAGCACATTGATCGAGAACCTGCAAACAATCAAGCCTCTGCATAATAATATACTAGTGTCTGAGGTAGTCATTTTCCATACTCAGATTACAAAATTTCAAGTGAGTCATGGCCACTAAATATACACTATGGATCCATGTCACTGTGAATCAGCATAGCCACCAAGAATACATTGTGGATATATGCTCTAAAATGACTCAAATTCAGACATATCCATGAGACATACAAAGTGGATCTATGTGTCAATACAAATATGAATACTCCATTGAAACCTAGATAAGGTCTAGGGTGTTCATTTCTATCATCTCTAAGTATGAATCTAACCATGTGATTACAGGTATTGAAGTCGAACATGGTAGAAACCACTCGATTACCGGTCATTAATGAAAAACATTAACAAGTGTGGGGGAAATCACCATTGATGTCAATGACTCCCAAGGTACTCTAGTAAAATCCAACGAATGTGAATAAATTATTTAAACCCAAACACTGGATGGAATATCCCAATCAAGGTTCAATGATGTGAACCCACTTTTGAAAGCAAAGAAACTTTCCATTGAGGCATGCAAGCCCTAAGGTACTAAATGATTTCTATGTCTTGTTCCTGGATAATGAGTTGAAGTCGACAGGAAAAGACTCTTCACAGGAGGGCATTGATGTATCCCCCATAAATGACACAAAATATGTAATAGATTTGAGGTAGATCAGAGTATGAAGTGATTCAAAACTGTCACAGGGAAGGCCAACATGGTAGAATATTTATAATTGTGGATGGCTGACTTGATAGAAGCCTTATATAGGTTAGACTTCTCTTGAACATATGAATGACATGACGATGGTATTAGTAGCATTGACTCAAGGAGGATCCAACATATGGACATGAAGATAGTCAAATGAGAAACAAATGGATTTCCCAACCCAGATACAATGATGAAAGGGGGTGTCATGTTCAAGAGAGACTATTACTGCCACTAACATGGATACAGAGACACATTTCTTTCCCAATTTTACCCCACCATTTCCCTTGAGTACCTCTTTATTTTTACACAATCTTGAGGAGGATAGCATATGCTTGTTGATGTAAGTTCATCCTTTTGATGAGTCCCCCAGAGTATATTTACTGAACCCTAAGAAGGAATGGTTGGATCCCATATGGGTCTTTCGATGTTTTTTAATGAGTCCAAAGAGAGAACACTCAAGGGTTTTTCATGTTTAGAGAGTCCAAAAAACACTTAAAGAGAACTCCATAAGTTCCTTTTTCATAAATTAATCTGACAAGACTGAAAAGGTGATAATCTACCGCTCATCATATGTTTTCTTCAAATACTTTTATGAGCATGAAAAGAACAAGGTCGCTCAGAAATATTTTCATGTTTAGAGACTCTAAAAAGACCTTAAAGGTAACTCCAGGGGGTTCCTTTTTTGTATAACCTTTATGAGTCTGAAAAAGTGATAAAATTATACTCAGTTACATTCTCATCGATTTATGATCATGAGAACGAATAAAGACTAAGCTCGGGGTTTTTCCTAAAAAACCCTAAAAAGATCTATATATGTGACAAATGTGTAAAAATAACCAAAAAACGTATCCTTGTTTCAACATTTCACTCCTAGCCTTTTTATCCTCAAAAAATCAGCACTTGTAAAGTCGTTAGGACTTTAGGGTTTAGGTCAAATATATAAAATAATATAAAATACAAATGAAAAAGTGAATAAATCAACAGAAATGGGTAAAAACTTCATTCCACTATTCCATTTGTCATTTCACCCAAACCTTGTTCAAAAACCCCCATTTACCTCAATTTTCCATTGTAGATTGTGGAGAGAATGGTTGATCATTTAATGAATGGTCTCCACAGAACATGTAATTTTCATCTCTTTCAACTTTCCATGGATCAAAATTTCTTTTTCATTGGTTAGAAGTAGACTTTTGAGTTAAGTTTTTGAGGGTACCTATGAACGAAGGTCATCGCAGGCACCCTATATCGGGCTTTGCGACGATCTAGGGTCGTCACAAGCAACCTCATAGCTATCCTGTGAAGACTCTACAATGTACAGATGCCCTAGCCTGTGACATGCACAAATGAAATATTTTTTAAGATATATTTTCCAATAAAAATATCCAGGGAATAAGATAATGATGTTAATCTCTCTCTAATGTTCCATTGCAGGTTTTACATGGAAAAAATATTGGAATGGCGAGAAAGAGAGCACAAGGAGGAAGACTACTTTGTCAAGAATGACCTGAGAATGGTAATGGCTCTGTGGTAGTGTGGATTGTTAGAATTATTCAAAATCCAGGGTATGAAGGCCCAATTGAGATTACTCGAGCACCTAGTTCACATGTGGGATGTGAACGAGCAAGTGTTTCATGTGGGTTCTCACATTCTTATGATAAATATCAAGGATATCTACTTCTTGATCAGGCTATCTTTTCGTGGGTCCCAAATCACACTTATAGGCAGCATAGGTGGTGGTGCACCTATGAACCATTATATCAGTGAGCATTGTGTGCCAGGGACTCAGAAGCATAGCGGTAAAGTCTCTATAAGAGACATCTGAGAATTTCCCCTACGAACCATCCTCTATACCATCACACACATGGCAGGGAGTGAAGATCCCCATATGGATCTTCATATCTATTTTCAGTATGCACTGGAATGTATGGAGACACGATTTTTTAGCTAGTGTGAAGGGGTTCTCAAGAGCATGAAAAAAAAACTGACCAAGTGCAGGAGTGGTGAACTGAATTTTTTTGGATATAGATATATTTTGGTGTCCTTCTTCCTAGAGAGGGTCCCATTTTTGCACTTACAGGTAGAGTGGGGTATACCTGCCCCACAAGATCCGAGAATGAAGAGGTGGGTCGACCTCATGACCCGACATGTAGTTGGTCCTATCATGAGGTACACTGATGTTTTCTTTGACTGGTTGAGGATTTAGATGCTCATGGTCGATGACTACACATATTCTAGACTGGACTTCTGAGGAGATATGGACCTAGTTCTTCCTAAGGGTTCCCAATGGGGGGACATAGGTAAGAAAGACATTTTGTTTATATGATGGTTTTGTGATTTTTAATAATGTAAAATGTTTTTTATGTTGTTTATCCGATGATTAATCAAATTCTCTTTGATGATACCAATGTGGGACCTTACCGACCTCCAAGTTCAACCCCTATCCATAGGCGAGGAGAGCGAGATGCCATAGTGGGAGTAGTTGTTGCTGACTATGAGACCATAGAAAAAAACCTATAGGGGATCACAATTGTTGGCAAATATTGAAAAAGCAACGAATGCATGTTGATGATTGTTGTCTTTGATGGAAACAACAGAAATGGCAGGATATGAAGGATAAAAACCCTTGGGGATTCGGACGTAAAATCTCAGGAGGAACATCATTGAAGAAAATGCGCGCAGAAAGAGTTTACAGAGAAGAAGGAAGACATAGATCCAGTGACCATTGGATCCCATCCAAATTTCTCGAAAGGCCGACAACCGTCAGATCAACATGTGATCTAGACCATCGATCTAATTCACGACAACAGTCCATGTCAGCTAGGGACACGTGGCACAACCAGGTAATGACAGGTGTCAGGCAGATCTAACACTTCAGGCACATACAATTCATGAATAGAGTGACACGTGGCAGGATCTAACACGTGCCAAATCACGTGTGACGTCAGTAGAGGCATCGACAATCGAGACTTTGATATGTCAAGAACACACTGCAACAGAAACTCTGAAATCGCGATATGCGATTTTGCGATGTAATCACAGCCGTTGGATTAAGAATGAGATCTGGACCGTTGATCTTCGTCATCGGGAAATTGGGGATCAAAATCCCGGAGGCATGTGCATAGTGACATCGAAAACGCCAAAACCCCGATGAGAGGTTTGACCGAGGTCACGTGTTGATGGTCTTATGGGGCCAAGGTGTTATAAACCTAAATTGCACCATCCCTGCTTACCTGGCATCAGGCCTACTCATGCCTCTTCCTAGCCAAAGCCATGCTGAACAATTCCTTAAAAAAACCACTTAAATCAAGGAACCCGCGCCCTAACCTCTCACTGGGCACGGGTGACCACTTGCTGGCCTTCTACTGCACGCGGGTATCCGCAAGCTAACCCACTACAGCCCGCGGGTACCTAACAAAGAAAAAAATCAGGAAAGTTTCCGCCGGGACACGAGGTTTTTTGTCAGTTAACTAGAAATCCGAGCCATGCATGGCCGAGAGTTCACCAAAAACCCTATCTCCTTCTAGCCTATAAAAGGAGGGGTAGGGGTACTATTCAAAAGAGGAAAAAATCATAGCAAAGAAACTCTGCCAAATTGCCAAGCCAGTTTTGTCCCAACCCTTTAGCTTTGCCTCAAGCTTTAGGAGAAACTCAAGAAGCAGCAGTTGGAGGACAAAAAGAAGAGGAAGAGCCCAGGATCAGGATCGTGGAACGGTGACCGGCCTCAGAAATCATTGTAAGTTGATTCATATTGAAGTTAATGAAAAAGATACTTTTCCCGTCCCGAATACATGAATCTCATCTATGTTATTTGATTTATGTTTTCTCTCTAAGACCCTAGTAGATCAATAGCATGCATGCATAGTATTGTCTTGATTGCAGGAAGCTTTGTGGAAGGAGAAGCAGCAGCAAGGAGATAACAACTCAATGGAGGATCTACTTCAATCGTCGGAAAAAGGTTGGTTTATTCTTCCCGTGTTTGCCTGAGAAAAGGGATTGAGATTTTGGGTAGAAGGTTAAAAGTTAAATCTTAAGGGTCATGATCTGCGTATAAGTTTAAATCCCTAGCTTATTAGTCCGTAGGGTAGAATACCCCACAACAGAATTGGCGACTCCACTGGGGATTAGATTTTACTCTTAGGGTTTCCGGGTTTGGTGAAAGATCTTTTGGTAGTTCAAAGAATTAAGTTTCTGTTTCTTTGCTT
>ML838367.1:5144-15209 GCA_009831015.1 Picea engelmannii | reverse complement strand
CCATGGCCATTACTGTTCGTATCATGAAAGGTCACATCCTATGACAAAGGTATGCCTATTTCCACACTTAAACCTAGGTGGCACGATCTTTTGATAGTGGTTAAACAATTTGTGACCTGCGAGGGTCAGTATGGATTGGTTTTTCTTTATCACCTTCGACTATTAATGAATTTCATGGGTTATCCATTGAACATGCCATTTTATTTCCAGCATAGTCTTTACAAAATGGCTAAGAGGTTCAAATGCGAGAAGGCTGACAACAACCTGTTTCACCATGGCTTGATTAGACTCATTGTTGTTCATCATTTAAACCTCCATGATGATAATTGACAAGCTTTTATGTCTACAAATGGCTTTGTTGATTCAGAGTCTGTCCAAATCGACAAGTCTATGGTCAGTGAGACCAAGATTGGGCCACTCGTGCCTTTTCATGCCCTTCTACCCTCTCCCAAACCCTTGGTCTACCCTGATATCGACCTACTCGACATCATAACAGACAATATTGAGGCTGTAAAAAATTCTGTGAGCAAGAAAGTCAAGGGTAACCCTACTGTCGATAACAAAGGTAAAAAGAATGCTTGATTGATATCGAGACTTGCCCAGAATAAACCTAAACCAAACACTGATCAAAAGCCCATAGTCCTCAGTGAAGACTCATACTCTGATATCGAGCGCTTCCTGGCTAGTGAGTACCCTTAGTCCCATTGTCTGTGCTCCGATCCATCCTATGACTGTTTCTAATTTACCCCCTTGCCTAAAGAACAATCCTAGCTACCTAGGGATCAAGCTACCTAATGAAACCCTCGGTGATCTGAACAAACCCTCGACTGTCGTTTTGAAGCCCGAACAGACATCATGTAACCAATGTAATGTGTGGTTGGAGCACTACTATACTGACGTTCCCTTATTACAGTCGAAAATCAAATCTTTAGAGAACCAAGTCATAGTGTCGTCGAGAGAAAGGGACAGGCTTCAAGCTAATGACAAGAAGCAGAAAACCATTGGTTCAATAGTTGTTAGGAATGTCGAATCAACGATAGCCTTCATCAATTCCAAACTATCATGACCAAGTTGTCTGCTGATTATCCAGGTATGAATTTCAATATCAATTTCGTTTTATGAATTGCTTGAATTAATATAATGAATCGAGTTTTGGTTTCCGATTAGCTCTGTCCATTATTCGAAATGACTCTGTCATAGTTTGATTATCAAAAATGGTTATGTTGTGGATCCTGTACAGTAGGTTCATTTTACTAAAATTAAATGTACATATGATTTGGTTATGCGATTTGTTGTGCCCAGTTTAGTACAAGCAATTCATTGATTTTGATTCGGTTTGGTTTGTTTGTGAATCAATTCTGTTTGATAGTTGATTTGGTATGATTTTAATTAGTTTCGTTTTCTCCTAATAACTCAAAACGACTATGTTCTGTATTGAATTAGTATTCTTAATTGGATTTTAATTATCTTTGACCTATGCTAAATATCTACTTGCTATAATCGTAGACTTGCGTTGATTCATAATGGTTGTAACAAACACAAACTATTTCAATTCGTTTTGATTTGATTGTTGCATGTCTTGAGTTAGCACGATTTCCTGTTTTGAGTTATATTGATATCGAAAGTAGATTTGATACTGCTCTATTGGTTTTGATTTTCAAAAAACAATTTTGTCTCTGTTGAATTCGTATGAGAAAACTCGGCTAATAGTTCATTTTTGAAATTGATTCAAGTAATTATTTCATTGAATGTCAATCGATTTTGTCTGCCCCCAATTGGCAATAAAAAATGATGGACGAGTCCCAAAGATCCTGTTATGAACCGATTAATTCTATTATGATTTCATTTGTGATAATTTACATACCAGTTTTGATTTGATTTGCTAATAGCATGGATCATTTGTTTATGTTTAATATAGTGCTATCAATTTGAGAAAACGAGCCTGTTGATTTTGTTTGGATTCGAAGTGATTTTGTTAATGGCTGGAGCAACATAAAATGTTGGTTTTGATTTCAATTGGTCCATGAAACAATTTCATTGTTGTTGAGTTATTCAATACGATTTTGTTAACCCGAATTGGTGATAACGAATTAAACAGAATGTATCCATCTCTGTTATCATTTGGTTGAATATGATTTAGTTTGTTCAATTTGCATACAAGTGTCAATTTGAATGATGGTTTTAGCAATCAAATATTTTTAAATAGTTTGAATATGTTTTTTAAGATTCGAATTGATTTTTAATACGATTATGTGTTTGATTTAGACTAGCTACAGAATCACAAGATTCTGTAGCTAGTCTTTAGAATTAGATTTTTATCAATTTTATCAATAAAATATCCTCTTAACTTGTCCATTTTTGTCCTCTTTTGGATACATTCAAATTTCCATGATCAATTGGGCATGTTGTGGCAGTCTGGGAGATATTTGTGTGATATAGTTTTTATTTTAGATTGTTAGTTTAATCAGACTTGGGATATTTTCCCAGATTTGTGTAAACAGTTTTGATAACTTCCACATGGATGTTTTACCCTATGTAAGGTCTTTAAATACTTGTCATTTTTGTAATAAATATCATCATCCTCACTTGTAGGAAAACCAGACTATGGATTTATGACTCAGACTCAGACAAAAGTTGATGTCTTGTAACAACTTTTACATTCAATATATCAAACTTTTGTTTCAAGTTTTATGCATATCAGTTTGCAGTTGATTATAGACTACTTTAGCTATCATAATCTATTGTAGGATGATATGATTTGATTAATGTGCTATCCATATCTGATCTTTTTCATTATTTAAAAGTACAACAATTACTTTATTTCAGTTAATGAATCACATATTTCTCTTCTTCGTTAATTGAATCATTTTGTATAGATCATAAGGCTGCTGTAAATTTTATAAGATCATAAGATTTATAAATCATAAGTTTGTTGTAAATTTTTATGTCTTGTCTGTCCTATAATTATATTTGAAGAGCACAATTACTTCTAGTTTACGAGAAGCTCGTGGATAATCTGGTGTGGGTTTCCTCCCTCTGATCAACTAAGACAATTTTCGCTAATATTCACTCATGGACTAATATTCGCTCATGGGCTAATTTTCCATGGTTTTTCCAAAAATGAGATTCGCTATTTTAAAAATGATTCGCCCAATTCCTATAGGATAAAATTATTTTACCTTAAAAATCGCCAAAATTTTATAAAAACTAGATAAAATCCTTAGAAATTTGAATATTTTTACAAAATTATCGCCAAACATTTATAGTTGTCATATGAAGGATTAGTAAGATTCGCCAAGATTTCTACATTTAAAAATAAATTTCCATCCTTAAAATCATCCCTAAAGACAATCATCGCATACACAGGACAAACCTGAAGCGTTACTTCAGGTCAGTTTGTTATTTAGTATTTAATAGTTAATTTGTTAGTATAATATAAGTAGTTTAGTTAGATATATGTATAGTTTAGATTCGTAGTTAGAGTTATTATTTTAGTTKCTTAGTTTAGTTAGTTTTATGTTATTTCTTTTTCATAAAATTAYAAAATAAAAAACAATAGTCTCGCTGTCTTAGGACAGATTACAAATGAGTTTTTCAGGTTTTCATTCAAATCTGTAATTTGTAAATGTTGTATATTTGTAAATTAATTTGACTCTGTTAGTAATAGAACATTTGATTTTATAGAATTATAGTTGTGTAGTTTTAGATAGTAGATTGTATATATAATAGTTAGATTAGTTTATTAGTTTGTTTTAATTGTTATTTTTCATTTAGATTAGTTAATTTAGAGTAGTTTTCTTTTTGTTTTCTTAGGACCTTAGATCGGCCAACGGAGCTGCTAAACCCATCAGGGTGGGTTATCCCAAACAACTTGGGTTATTTAGACAACCCCGGACTGGATCCACTCTCCCAGTTGATGGACGGTCAATTTCGCCCGTCAACAGTACATCAGAATTAAAATCGAGCTCCAAGGAGTAAAGAAATCACTTCAATCAAGCTGCACATCTTCCATTGCACCCTTGCCAGAAGGAACAACAGAATCAGGAGATGAACCAGTTCAACTCTGTAGGATTACTGACACAGTGGAAGTACACCTTCGGAAAGAAGAAGAATAAATAGCACAGGCCACCCAGGCGTTAAAGAAAGCATAGGAGGAAATCATAGAGCAACGTCGAGCTACACAGTAGGAGAAGGAGGCCATCCAAATGAAATTTGATGAAGACAGAGAAAAAATTCCAAAGGATAAGGAGCAGCTTCTCGTGAAGCAAGTCAAGATCAAAGAAGCTATCAACAGAGAATTTCTCTCTGTGACCGGCTTAGAATAGAAGGTCAAAGAACCCTTACACCGTCAAGTGATGAAGCTTGTTGAAGTTATTCAACAACTTCAACAAAGAGTCATGGACTTAGAGCTTTATATCATCCCAAGAACCTCACAAGAAGAGAATGACCAACGCGAAATAACTTCCTGGAGTACAATAGAAAGGATTAAATCACTCACCAAAGAGTGCAAACAATTAAGTAGCAGAAGTGAGCAGATGCATGAGAACCTAACCGAGAACTTAGAATTGCATAAACTAGAGTCGCAACTCCAAGAAGTGAAGTAGCATGTAGATAGACTTCATATGTAGTTGAAGTCCCTATCAACCATAGAGAAAATGAAGTGATCCCATGAGCAACACATAGCACAACAACAAATCCACATGATCCAGAGCAAGGTAATGGAAGTAACTCAACAACTTCAACCTTTGCAGGATAAGGCATGTCAGCTATTCTTAGAGATTGAGAAGCAAGGAAAAACGTTGGAAGAGATAATGACTACAACAGAATAGCACCTAGATGGACTAGTTAATAACGCATTCATCTAGGAGTTCGTTGAGCAAGAGGAAATCGCAAAGCAGTAGGTTGAAGCGGCTCGAGCCAAACTCAACGATTTTGATGCAGAATTGGTCAGACCTGAGTGACTCAGGATGATTCATAGGTGAGTGTTGGGGGCCTGTTGGCCCTTGACCAAGTTTTGAGGAATATTTGGTCATATTTGACCATTTTTGGGACTGCAACAGCTAGTCAAATATGGAGCGCAACGTGAAGCAGAAATTAGGCAAGAAAAACCTATTTTGGGGACTTTTTTAGGGTTTTTGGGTTGATGTAACAGGAAAGGGATGTCATCCCATGGGTTTACCCACGCTTAGGCCCATTTTGTAATCTATAAATAAATACCTAGGAAATGTAAGTAGAGGAGGGTAGTACATCTATGTGATGTATAGCTAAAGGCTTAGTGCTAGTAACTGGATCTATGTGATCGGATGTATATTGCAAGCGCTCTGTGCATGATTGTAAGGAGCTTGAAAAGCTAAGTGAAAGTTGTTGTAGTTTTGTGCTGAAGTGCAAGGAAGAAGGATCTAGAGAGCTGCGTAGATATTTTATCCTGTGAGAAGCAAGAGTCATTGGATATCTATGTTGTAACCGCTTGATCGAGATAATATAAATAAGAAGACTTTGTGGACATAGCCCCAGGGTGGGGGTGAACCACAATAACTTTTTGTATTGTGTTATTTGCTTCAACCTAATGTGTTTATCTCCTTCTTGGCTAAGTGCTTGATGTGATTAAATAGATTTAGTTATGTTGTAGGCTTCTGAGATAGGAATGAATGTTATATCTAATATATAAGATGCTTAGTGTCTGATCTGGTGAATCCAATCTATCTTGCTGTATACAGGTGCTAAGTGTTCTTGAATCTAAGTGTATACTACGATTCTATGTGCTATCTACGAAGTGTTGTAAGGGTTGAATATTGATGGATAAACCATGCTAGATAATATCTAAGTGATATAATCACAGATCTGTGTCCCAGCTAAGGTTGCAGACATATGAGTCTTGCAACCACCTTTGCCTCTACCTCGGCTGAGACTTCATATGGTTCGTAGGTGTTGCTGAAAGGGCCAGCAGTTTGTTAAGGTCCTAACCCGCACATAGGTAGAGAAATATATTCAGATGTAATAAAGGTCAATATTAATAAGGCCTTTCAATAAAATAGAATAAGGCGGATGCAAGAAGACCTAATAGAAGCTTTCGCTTCTAGAAGGATCTTCCTCTAGATTCTTCTCTTGATAGACATATTTAATATAAATAAGGGGCGAGGGTATGAAAACCCTATCTTGGAAATTATTGTAATAGAGCATTGCTCCACTGGAGGTTTCCCCCTCAAAGAGGCCCTTGAACATTGATTTCTGAATCAAAGTGTTATTTCTGTTGTTGTTCTTATATCATTTGCATGTTATTGTGGAGATTATTCTAGTTATATTACTGTTATTTTTCCATTTCTAGCATTTTATTTCTGTTTTGCATACTTTTTATATCTGGTATATTACAAGTGGTATCAGAGCACTTTCCTTGGCATAAATTGTGGGAATTTGTTTTCAGGGTAGAGACATATTCTGGCATCTTTAAGCCACAGAGATCTGTTGTTATGTGCATAAAACCATGGTTGAGGGATTCATACATGCAAGAAATACAAGCGGTTATTAAGCGCACATCTGTTGGCCACCCTTGTAACCCCTGTTGGTACCCCTTTGAGTGGTAGCACATCAGAAAACACCTGTGTACTGATCGACCTAGATTTCCTGAAGCCCTCTTTAGATAAACTGATCAGCCGTCTGACTGCTATAGTGCCACTGAGAACAACACTTGGGAAGATACTCTCTAGTACCTGGGTAGTCGGGTAGTATGACTATGGGTACAATCTATCCTCCTTAGTTAGTGCCCTGAGATATTGGGCTGAGTACTATTGTTGGACCCCACACGTATATCAGAGAGCTATAGCACAGGGAAAACTCTTGTCTGTAGAACCCTTGAATACCTAACACTTGGGGGACATAAACATAAACAAATTAAAATAGACAAGATCTGTTGTTGTGCAACTATGTTTGGGTTGCCAAATCACTACACTTTTCTTACTGGTTAAGAATTTGGGCATTTCATCGTTGTAGTATTGTTCAGACCAGAGTATAACTCTACATGTGTAAAAGAAAAAAAAAAGAAAAAAACGTCTAGAAAAATTTTCAACATTATTTGAGACCTATTCCATTGGATTCATCTCTTTGCCCTTATCACATTCATCCATATCATTTTTTGGCAAAAATTTTGACCTCGCCCGACACTTTTTAGTTCACCCATCCTCATGGACCATACCTATAGCCAAGACCTAGAATATCGCTTCAACACCTTGCAATCTGGTCTCCTTGAGACCCAAAAAGAAGTGAAACAAATCAGTGCCAATGTTGCCTCCATCAATACAACCATAAATACAACCATGCTATCCTCATTGGAGGAATTCAAACAAGAAATGACCACCCAGCTTGAATCTGTCTTTGTGTCACTCTGCACCAAACTGAACCTCCCTATAGATGACCCTTTCTCTGACACACCTCAAAAGATTGAAGGTGAACACTCCTCCCATTCCCATACCTTTCAGCACCATCACTTTCAACATGACCTATGCCTTCCGCGGGTGGATGTGACCAAATTTGATGGCTTAGACCCCACTGGTTGGGTAACCCAAATGGAACATTATTTATCTTTATACGACATTACAGATGACTTGTCCAAATTCCGATATGGTGTTCTCCATCTAGATCAAGAACGTTGGCAATGGTGGAAATGGAGAAAAACTTCCCGTCAAGGGTATATTGCTTGGACCCAATTTGTGACTGAGCTTTATGAACACTTTACAAACCATTTGGGCCATTTGAAAAAGTTGAAACAATCAGGAACAGTAGAAGACTTCATATCTTCCTTTGAGGGCCTGACTTTTCGAATAGAGGGCATGACTGATGCTTTCTTTCAAGAGTATTTTATTAGTGGCCTCAAGTTGGGTGGAGGCTACTAAAAGAGATAAAGAAGAACAACAGGTTGTATCCTCTCAAAACCAAAAAACCTCCTTTATCCCTTGCCCTAAACCCAAAAATCCCACTACCCCCCCCCACCCCATCAAAGATCCAAAAATTGACCAGGGATGAAATGGTTGAATGCCAACTAAAAGGACTTTGTTATAATTGTGATGAAAAATATTTCTTGGGCCACAAGTGTAAGGAACAAAATCTTTTTATGGCCATCTCTGAGGATATTTTAGAAGAGGATGTTGAAACTCCCCTTGTGCCTAAGTGACCTCAAATCATTGACATAACCGCTCCCTCAGGCCCTCCCGAAGTGGAAGCAGTCATTTCCCTCAATTCTCTCACTGGCTTCTCCACTCCCCAAACCCTCAAGTTAATCAGTTACATCAAGCATCAGAAGGTCATCATTCTGGTCGATAGTGGAAGCACCCATAATTTTATTCATTTCTGCATTGCCCAGGAAACTCATTACTACATCCATGCCATCAATAATTTCCAAATCATGATTGCCAATGGTGGTTCCATGAAATTTGGAGGGCATTGTGAAAATGTGCATCTACAAATCGGTGAATACCACCTAAAATCCCATATTTTTGCTATCGACATGGGCAGTTGTGACATTGTGTTGGGTGCAGACTAGATAAGGACTTTGGGTCCCATTCTCATGGATTTTAAGGAATTAACCATGCAATTCGACCAGGAAGGCCACCAATATAAATTCTAGGGAATCACTGTCGGTTCACCTGAGGTCATTAGTTCCCATCGCATGGAAAAGATTCTCAAAAAAGGTCATTCTGGTGTCATTGCCCAACTCCATGCCATACAAGCAATAGAGACACCCCTGGTACCATAAGACCTCCAAGCCCTCCTTTCTAAACATCAAATGGTATTTTCCACTCTCCAAGGACTCCCTCCTTCCCGCAACGTTCATGATCATTCCATTCCCCTTGTGCCCAGAATCCTTCCTCCCAATATTCGTCCGTATCGCCACCCCTTTTCACAAAAAAATGAAATTGATAAAATGGTCCAGGAACTCCTTAATAAAGGCATTATCTGCCCCAGTACGAGCCCTTACTCTTCTCCTGTAGTCATGGTCCTGAAGAAAGAAGGTTCTTGGAGAATGTGTCCTGACTTCCGTGCCCTCAACAAACTGACCATTAAAGACAAATTTCCCATTCTTTTCATTGATGACCTCCTGGATGAATTGAGTGGCGCTCAATTCTTTACTAAAATTTATCTTCGCTGGGGCTATCACTAGATACCTATGAAAGAGGCAGACATTCCCAAGATGACCTTTCAAACTCATGAGGGCCACTATGAGTTTTTGGTCATGCCCTTTGTCTTGTGTAATGCCCCCTCCACCTTCCAAAGCTTCATGAATCATGTCTTCCATCCCTTTCTATGTCATTTTGTCTTAGCTTTCTTTGATGATATCCTCATCTATAGAAAAACCTGGATAGACCATGTTACTCATGTGGATCGAGTTCTCCATCTACTCTCTCAGCAAAAAATTTTCCTGAAACAATCTAAATGTGCTTTTGGTGCCTCAGAATTAGAATACTTGAGTCATCTAGTTGGCAAGGATAGCGTTAAGGTGGATCCAAAAATTATTGAAGCTATGCAAGACTGGTTGCACCCAAAGACTCTCAAAATCTTGCGTGGATTTCTGGGCTTAACAGGATATTATCACAAGTTTGTTAAGAATTATGGAAAGATTACTGTTATCACTAAAATTTTGTCCGCACAGGGCGACAAGAACTCCACATCGTCAGCACAGAAAAAACAGTCATTCATGGCACAAGGTTAATTCCACAACACAGCAAAAGGGTCAAAACTATGCAAAATGGCCAAAAAATTACAAGGCGCTTTGCACCCACTGGGCGCGCGCGCGCACGCGTAACATCTTCGTACATGGAGCGCATATGCGCGGCTGTGGGGTGAATAAACCGAGCGCCTACCAAACGGCGCATTTATGAAATTGGTCGGCCTCCCAACCACTAATGGATCGGATCCCAAGTCGATTTGACACCAAATCCGAGCTCAATCTGTGTGGGGAGGCTGGTCAAAGACCTAATTGTGCCCTAAAGAGCCCCTTTTCACATTCAAAAGAGGTTGCATAATAACCCAATTCTTGGCTATAAAAAGCCATGAATGACCACCATTTCTTCAAGG
>ML838366.1:44547-62807 GCA_009831015.1 Picea engelmannii | reverse complement strand
GAGGAAGGATGAGTACAAATACTTGAGAGTGTATGGAGATTTGTCTTATGGTGGAATTCATTGTTTTTCCTTCTGAAAAGAAAATGTGTATATATATGAACATTCATAATTATGTGACTAAAATACAATTGTCTAAATAACATTGTTGAGCTAGATAATAGTAATTAAAGGATTTCACAAACAATTGATTAGTTGATTGTCTTTTATAAAATGAACAGTCTTGTTGAAGGGATTGGATGCATGAGGAAATTACTATAGAGATGATAGTTATTGATATTAGTACATGAATGAGACTTGTATGTACTAGCTACACATGCATTTCTTGCACATGTACACTAGTATGAATGAATTTCTTGGCTTACTTACTAATGATGACGGTTATTTGTTATGAATGTGTGAACCATGTTTCTTTTCCCTTGTATCATAGAATACTTTAACTTCAGGATGAAGTTTCCTAAAGGGTGGGTGTATGTAACAACCCTAGCTAAATGATTGCTTAAGATTTACCAAGTATAATTAATTAAATAATTAACTATCCTAATGAGTATTAGTTAAATAATGATTATTTATTAATAATATTTTTTAATTAAATAATTAATATATTTTGATTAATTAATTAATTGACTGATTAACACATGTAATTTTTAGGGTAAAGAATTAAATACTTAATAACTTTTAATTCTTTATTATAAAACTTTACGTATGCAGGGGGATGAAGCATTGATTGGAGGGATAAGGCATTAATTGAAGGGATAAGGTGGGTGGCATTAAAGAGGGGTAGGAGTCGGTGAATGGGGGAGGATATGACTAGGTAGAGGCCTTCGGGAGATGATTATGAAATTTTGGGAGAGGAGCATTATTGCAGGGGAAGGACTATATTTTCTGTGGATATTTTTCTGGTTTTGGAGTTTGGGTGGATTGTTACAGGGGTGCACCAGGTTGCTGGGAGTTTTGGGCTCGGGGCCCAGGAATCCTCATGGAGTCCTGGAGCTAGGGAGCTAGATAGGCTCTGTTCCTAGCTGGCAGGGAGGAAATATTCAGTTTTGGGCAGAGTTCAGGAAGAACATCAAAGAGGACAACCAGAGATTGGGGAATTAGCATCAGATAGAGGTATGAATTTCATGAATTTGTTGTGTTATGTGGTGATTAATTAAATTTACTTTCATGCTGTTAATTAATTTAATTTATGTTGAATAATAAATGATTATACGTTGATGATTGAATTGTACATGATATAATTTCTTCATTCTTAAATTTTAGCTTGTATTTTATAAGGCTCTGTGGGGACAAAGATCTTACAGTAAGATAAAGAAAGCAATAAAATAGTCTGAGAAGTTGTTGAAAGAAGTCAATCCAGGAGAAGTAGAGGAAGGATATATGGAAGAGTTGCAAAAGATGAGAAGACATGAAAGACTAACCAGTCAAAGACTAAATGAGAGAGAAGCATAGAGAGAAAGAAGTCCCCAAGAGGGTGGACAAGGAGAAGAAGGTGTAGAAGAACAATAAAATGAATCTAGCATAGATCTTGAAGAAGAAAGAGAAGATTCATCCCCGATTCCAGGAAATATTGGGAATCCGATTGAAGAAACCACTCTAGAGGAAGAGAACGAGACCCCCCATATCAAAGAAACCTTCTTTGAAGCCAGTGGCACTAGCCCTGAATAAACCATAACCCAAGTGTCTTCTATAAAAGTGGTAAATTCTATACTACCTTCTTATGTTGTTCCTATTTGATTACATTCATTCAATTAGTCATTGGGAACCCTTGGTAGATCGCAGCTAGGACCATTAGGTTTTATCCTGGTAGGAGTAGTAATATAAAAAATGGTTGGTAACACGTGAGGTTTGATTAATTGATACCTAGAATTCTAGGGTAAGGGAGACGAGGATGTTGAGGAAAATTGGTTCTTATGTGAAGCAATCTGGAGGTCCAAAGGGACTCTGGATGTGAGTAAATTGGTTGAGTTACAGAATACTTTGAGAGGTTATGCTCTCAAATGGTACATGAATGTCATTAAGCTAGGAGTACCAAGAGTGCAAGATCAAGAGTTCACACTTGACCAGGTACCAAAAAAGTTCATATGAGAGTTTAAGCTACCTCAGTCAGAACAACAAGCTCTGACTAAGTTGCGTTAAATTCAACAAAGGGAAGGTGAATCAGCCTGGGAATATAGCCAAAAGTTTAAATATTCTATAGCGAGGCTAGCGCATCTGATCTATGAAGAACATCAAAGAGAATGGTCTATCCAAGGATTGCTACCTCTGACACGAATTATGTTAATGCAACATCGAATAGCTACTTTGACAAATTCCTTGGAACAATCAATGAAGATTGAATCCATGGAAGGATATCCAGGGAGCCTGAGAGTGACCAGACCCCCATCATATGTAAATTTGGTGCAACTACAAGGGAAAATATCAATGCTTACAGAGAAGATTCAAGAATTGACGATACCCACACTAGGACAACTGCAAGTCTGGTGTACTAGATGTTACACAGAAGGACATCTGGTGAATGAATGTCCACGGATGAGGGGAATGGGACCTCCTCAAAATCTGATGGGCCTCACTAGGACCCACGGGAGGATTTGCGCAAGTATTCGCTAATTTACCATTACATACCCCAACCCCATACCATTCTTTTCTAGGTAATCAAGCAGTGCCATCAATTGAGTATTGCAATATTTTTTGAATCCCTACACATGGGACGATATAGTGACCCATTATTCAGAAGTATTCAACAGTACCAAATATTGTGCATTGTGAGTTTTGTGCATCTAAAACACATTCTACGAATCAATGTAGAATATTCGATGCACTTGCAGACACATTGGATGGAACATCATTCAGGGTGAAAGAAACCCCTTAGGGACCGGGAAGAGGTTGAGGAGGTGGAGCTAGAGGAGAGTCTAGAGGAGGAAGAACCAGGGGAAGAGGACCAAGTAGATGCTACAAATGTAATGAGAAATTCCACATGGTTACATATTTTCCTCATCCAAGGTGGCCATGGTGCTCTCACTACAAACCCAATGGGCACACAATGAAACACTGCCCATAACTAATTGTAAAATGGGAAGATCAAGTACATCAACGAGGAAATAATATCATGAGTTCAAAGATAAAGAGATTTATTAGAGGATGAATTACCAACCTTAATATCATTACTCTATGAAGGGAGAAGATTGGAGAAAATGTTGATAATTTACCTTAGATTCAGAAAGCATACCCTAAGGAGGATAGGCATGATCCTCTGAAATAAAAGTTATTCTTTAGAATTCCAGAGAGGTATTTCAAAATATCACTAGCCTTGAGATGCAAGAGGAACCCCCTCCACCTATTATTTACCCTAAGATCGCACAAGTACCTAATTCACCCACTGCAGCCAGAAATCCTATAGTCCCGATGAGACAACCTAAGAAGCCACAAAATATAGTTAACCATTTGTTTCAGTTATTTTATGATATTCTTGGGAATGAACAGTTGACAGAAAAGTTGTGTAATGAACTATACCTAGTCCTAGGAACTGAATCCAGAAATGAGAATAATGATTAATCTTCCTGAGAAGAATACTCAAAGAGTGATGAGAAGGAAAGTATGGACTGGAAAAGAGTTTATATTAGCATCTCATCTAGATGAATTTAATATTAATTATGTTATGTTAGATCTAGGATCTGATGTTAATATACTACCTAAAATGGCTTGGGAAGATTTGGGAAAACCCCAGTTGACATATTCTCCAATCCAACTAAGAATGACCAATCAATATTTTATTTTTCCAATAGGAAGACTGGGGAATGTGGAAATATATGTTGCAACAATGAATATTGTAGTTGATTTTAGGTGATCAAAATCATGGGGGATAAGGACCCTTATCCTGCACTACTTGGTATTGATTGGGCTTATGACTATTAACAGTCTTTAAATTTGTTCGGATGATAAAACAAATGACAGAGGTAACCTACAAACCAACTTTAGAGATGGGTACTAACCTGCTCAGCTCAGAGAGGGCTATCTCCTCTCACTTGGTATTTCTTTGACAATCAATGGTTAGGTTTTGTTGTTTTAGGTTTTTTTTTAGAAATTTTATGGCAAGTAAGGGGAGGGACAGTTAGGGCTATGGAGTCAAAATTCTAAAATGAATGGAATCATTGACTGGTCTATAGAAATATCCATAGGAGAAAGGATAAATGAGGCGATAAATCTGAGTTATAAATTGTAAATTTGCAGAATGTAGGAAGAAAAGAAAACATAAAACTACATCAGATAATTAAATAAATGAATTCTGAATTAGTTAGGAACAAATTAACATAGTTACATTGCTTCAGCTGTGAGAATCACAAGATGAATTATGAGCCCTTGATTGTACAATTTAAATAGAAGACACTGAAAATGAAATTAGAAATACAGGAAATACATACGAAGAGAGGAGACAAAACTCAGATCACCACGATTAGAATCTTTTCATGGAAACTTGAAGACTTATGCATATGTATTATATTCATCTTCATAAAATTACATTCAAGTTCTGAATACTAAAATCATTCCCCTGCACTTCTTCCAACCCCTGATACATTTGGAACTCCTAATATTTATACAAGTTGAGTTGCTTTGGTTTGAAACCGATTACACTGATTACAAAGAAACGTTTCGGTTTTTGAAACCGATTACAATAATTAAAATGAAACGTTTCAGTTCTTAAACAAATTACAATGATTATCAAGAAAGGTTTCTTAATCAAGATTCTTGATTCTCTGGATTTTTAGTCCCTCTCTTCATCCTATGCCTCTGTCTCCACCCTTCATGTGATTTGTTGTCTTTCCTTGTCTTCTGGACCCGATGTTCTAGGCCTTGGAAAACTACATTTGGCCTTAACCAGCCTGATTGTCTCCTTCAATTGTAGTTAGGAAATTCTCTGTCTCAGATATAATTTTCTTCCTAAAAATGATTGGTACTAGCAAGCCGAGTAATTGTATTGTTTAGCTGCAGTTGAAAAATGGTGGCCATGCGAAGGTTTTAACAATCCAGTATTTGAAATAATAATAAAAATAAATGAATAATCACACTTTTATACTTCCTCGCTTTTCAGGGGCATGAGAAAGTGGTTTTGGGAAACCCACTTTTCACCCTGAAATGCACCTGGTGGCTCCATGTAGCCCTGAATGAAAATGAAGATTTAAATTTTGGCACGCCTTCCAAAATTAACCTCCATGCAGTTTCTTCCTCCAAAATCATCCTCAGCCATCAATCTTCAGAGTTCATGATCTGCGTCGTATCGGGCCCCATCCACTTAAAGCTACTTCTAGTTTTAGCCTTTCTCCACCATGTTTATCCCTTTTCCTAATTTGTCAAGCTTCCAAATAGGTTTAGCTTTCCTTTATATTCTGAAATCTTGATTTCACACAATAAAAATTAGCATGTGATAGAATTGGCTCCAACGGGGATGTTATCCTCCCAATGAGGTAGCAAAGAACTCATACACCTAGTGCCTAATCCATTAGACTTCTCCCAAAACATGTGTGTACCTTTCTCTAACCTATCACCAATTTCCACTAAAAACCCATGTCTGTACACTGCTCTCAATTGAAAACTGAATGCTAAACACACCACTACAATCTGAATATACACACTACTAAAGACTCAAACTGAAAGTTGCTTGACCAACAATATTATTTGCACACTCCTATATACTCTAAAAATGTTCAAATGAACTTCCAATCAAATGAATTCATAATTCCAATGAAACCATGCAAGCATTTTATCCATCATTTTCTTTCTTTGCACATGCTTTCTCCAAATTTTTTTACTGATAATTCAAAAAAATTATCTATAAATTCAAATCTCAAAAAATTAAAAACATTGGAATTGTTTACTACCTCCAATAGAACTACAAATGGATCCTCTAAAACATGCATAAAATAGAAATCATGTTTCACCCCTTCCATTTCATCATTGTTTTCATGTAATTCAATCTATTGATTTCCACAAAGAGGATGAAAAACATGTTGAGACTGTTGGAAATAACAATCTTTTGAATCAGAAGATAGTCCTGGATGAAATGAAACCCCTAGTGGCAAGCAATCCATTTCTAACACTGACGTTGAGTGCCATCATCTATATTTCCAAGATGGTAGTTGAGCACATGTTGCAAATATGAACTGAGATAACCTTCCATGTAATTAGCAACACGATCATTAAATGCATGAGACAGTTGTTGGTATTCCTCACTGATAACAATTTGCTCATGTAAAAAAATGTCACTGTGAATGCAGCGAGACTTCCCTTCTTCCTATCTTATCTTATGATTTAATTTCAATAATTGAAAGGAAGAAAAACATAATGGAAGATAATTTTCCTTGGCAAGTCCACTTCTTTCCTCATATTCAACATCATTCCTAGATGATTTCTGATTTGAAACGTTATAAACATTCTTCTTCATCAATTTGAAAGAAGCAAAACACAATGGCAAAGTGTTGTGTTTGTTTGGTCACTTGGGTGAGAAAAACAAGGGCACTTACAAGTCTAGTTGGGCCTGCTAGACAAGAAAAAGGTTAGTGTAGGAGTTAGATAATCCAAGAACATGAAATAAACAAGAAAATAAACTAAAAATAACTAAGGAACTAAAACTAAAATGGATAAGAAACTTTGAACCAAAATCAATTAACCAAATGACCAAGATTATGCCATCAATGGATAACTATATTAGTTGGAAAAACACCATAGAGAAAGGAGGATTTATGGATCCCCTCTTCCTCCTTGGGAGGGCTCTTGAGTTCCATATTTGAGATATCTTATTACAACGATAAACAAAAAATAAAATGGCGAAGAAATCCAATACTATTCCCTCAAGAGGTGAGTGGAATGGCCTATTGGAATGTTGCTAGAATTCTCCAAGAAGAAAAGAGTATTCTTGAAGGAGGATAGAGGAAACATAACAATAATATGAGATTCTTAAATTCTTAGCGCACCCATGGCCTCAATTTATAGCATCTCTTTGAGGAAATATCCAATTGTTTCTTAGTATGGACAAGGGGCCCTTTAGGGAACCCTTAGGTCATTGACCAGCCCCCCATTCAGATTCAACTCATATTTGAGGGTCAAATCAAGTTGGGAGTTGTTCCATAAGTGGTTGAGGGGACGAAAAGAACCATAAATGCCCCATTCACAGGAGTGTGTAGGTTTTCTCATACACATTCATGTATATGGTGCATTGTGAACTCTATGGGATTATTTGGCCCATGCATTGTGCGCACGATTCCTTTAGTGATTGAGTGCATGTCAATGTTTGTCCATTTGTATAGTTTTTGCCTCTTGGAAATGCATTTTTGGTGTTGTAGGGGATCTAATAGATGTTTGGAAATTTTTTACTTCTGAAACCATTTGCATGCAATGTTGCAAACAAAATTTTAGTGATAAAAGATGCTCCCTGATGTGTGAGGTTAGGAGCATATGTATAGCCGAAATACATCAATGTTTCTTATACTGAGAGTACCATTATAATGAAGAGTATTGATAAGAACTACAAGAGTGATCCTATCAAAGGGAGAGTGGAAACTGTGAGACCCAAATCTATCTCTAGGGAGAGAAAATAAAATATGTATACAAACGAGGTGGGTATGCCCCATGCTTGTGTCATGTAAGTAAAAAATTTAAGAAAATAATTGAAGTTGTATGTTGATGTAGTTAACTATAGCGCCCTGCGGGGTGTTTTGATAATGGAATATGAAAATTTCGATGGTGACCATACTCTGAAAAGAGGCAAGGATTCATGTAAGAGGTGTTGATGACTCGTAGGCATTGATAGCCTACCAAATTCAAAGGTCTTCGGCTAGTATAAAACAAATGAAATAGTCTCATAGTAAGACCCACTGTAACATGATATTTTTATTGAATTCGAATGTTTATGGGGATCAACAACATCATAGAGAAATGATGGTTCTCTCGATGTCGTTCGAGACTCCTCATTGTAAGGGTAATGAGAGTCAAGATATTGTTTCCCTCCTGGAAACTGTGCTAATGTCGACAGAAAGGGAGACACGACTCCAAGAAGAAAAGGGCTTCATGAAATCCACAAGATAAGATCAGGAACTGATAGGGAACATGAATGAATTCAGGATGCAGTGAGACTCAAGACTACCCTTTGTTGGGGGTATGTTTGAAGAATGATTGGCAACAACCATCAAATTGTATCTAGTAATAGGGGGACTACTAAACATGGGGTTAAATTGTTCTAGAGGTGTGACAAAGTGGAAAAAAATAGAGATGAGGGGTACATGGATTGTGGGATACTCGGGGTTTATGGACGATGTCAATATGAGTAGAGGATAGTGAATTCCCCAACCAAGGGCGACATGGGTTGCTTTGCCAGAAAAATAAGGTCATCAAGGGTGAAAAAAAGAAGATAAGTAAATGCTTGAAAAAAAGGCTTTTTACGATTACCAAATGAATAAAGAGAAATTTGGGATGAGTGTATAGATAAAGAAATGGGTGCCCCAGTGCAAGATGGCTTGGCCTGTGAGGGCGCAAGTTGCATGGAGAACTGGTGGGGGGCCCATTGGTGGATTTTTGTATGAGGTAAATGAATGGAAGGTAATCTAAAGATGGGAAAACAAATTATGGTTGAAATGGAGGGTTAATGATACTACAGGGGTGCAGTCAAAATAAAACCATGATGAGATAACCTAGGATTCCATTGAGAAATCTAGCAAAATGATGAGAAGGAGTATGTGGTTGGTTCTCGTAAATCCATAAGACCATCGGGAATCGCATCCCTAGGGGGTGAAAGCACCATGAGTGTCAAAGTGTTAAAGGGGACTATGAATTGGACAAATCATGTGGGGGAGAGTGCTACCGAGTGATAGTACCAAAATGCAGCGGAGGTGAAAGTACTGCAGTGTCAAATGTAGGGACCCTAAAGGAGAATGTGAGAGGGTGTGACTGGGAGATGAAATTGGTATTCAAAGGGAATGATTACATGAAAGTGTCAATCATATACCTAAAAGGGTTGTGATGATTTTTGATGACCAAGTACCTACACACATTAAAACTGAATACCCGACGTGAACGATATCTGAAGATAAAGAATCATATAACAGTTATTTGATAATTTCGAACATAAGCATGCATACCTAAACGTGATGTCTCCCCCGGGGCCGAGTGCAAATGGTAACCCAGGGAATGTGATTGTGTAGGCAGTGGGACCCTAATCTCATTGTTGAAGACAGATTGGAAAACAAAGACTCTGAGCTCTTGTAATTGAGTGTTGAAGTTTGGAAAAATGGACTATATATGATTGTGGGGCCCAAAATGCCACCTCATTTGTACCCGCTACTATAGTGGATTGACGAGAGTTTTTGGATGAGTTTCAAATATTAAGGGAGTTTGAACTGACTGATCTAGGATTCACGAGACTCAAGTTAGTGGTCCCATCCTCTTACATAATAACTAGTTTCTATTTTTTGGGCAGGGGTCATACGGAGGTCCTTACGAGAGTATTTTTTAGGATTGGGCCCACTAATGAGTGGGAGAAGGAAAGATACTCGCGCTGAGATGCACATGTATATTTCCCTCTCCTACACATGATGTGTGGTTATGTTGAATACAGCCATGCATGGGTGAGTGTGGGTGGGATAAAAAGGTGCGCATGTGATGTGTGCCTGTTCAAATTTTAGTTGTGCAATGTGTGCAGATGTTTCTCAGACAACTACGCATTAGTGCACAACTGTGTGGAGAAAAAGTGTGCATGAGTGCACACCTGTCGGTGTGCCAGCTGCACATTAATGCATGCTTGTATTTTCTACATCTACGCATTGATGTGTACCTGTGTGAAGGACAACCGCGCATGTGTCCACGCCTGTGGGGGTGAAAGTCGTGCACTTGAGGAGAAGCTAACTGGTTTTTGAAAACTTCAATTTTTGGGTATTTTTGATAAATGATGATTGTTGACCAAGTGTTTTTTTTGTGAATGCAAGTGATCAGGTTATCATGGTAGTCCAGTGAAGGGAGCATGACTGCAAGTGCCTCTGGGAGGAAATGAGAGAGGATCCAGGCATTCAGAGACTATTGGCAGTTTGTGGGCTACTCAAGTTCCTCAACTGCCAATTGACGGTCACAAGAGTACCTGCTTCAATACTTGATATCGATGTGGAGCATTGATCTGCAATGCTTCATGGTGAGGGGACAACAACTGACATTCTCAGTTGTTGCATCTGTTTCATCACCTAAATGAGCAGAATAAGGATGCTTACAAGTCCAATTGGGTTAGTTGGACAAGACAACAGTGAATGCAAGATTTTGAAACATCAAGCATAAGAAATGAGCAAAGAACTAAGCTAATAACAAAAAAATAATCTAAACTAGAGTGCATAAGGGAAATATGACAAGAAAATAAACAACATTTATGCCACCAATGGATAAGTTGTATTAGTGGAAAAAACCAGAGAGAAAGGGAGACTATGGGTCCCCTCTTCCTCCAAGGGAGGGCTCTTGAACCTATTATAACTCTAATTTTCACCAGACATGCTTACCTAGCAGTAGGCCATCTCATTTTCCATTTTTTCCAAGACACTACTTAACAACTTCTTAAAAACACCCTTTTTGAAGGCATACATGCCCTTCTTCACTATTGCACATGTGTATATGCTAGCTAACCTGCTATAGCCTGCATATACCTACAAAAGCACAAAAAATAGAAAGTTGCAGACGGAACAAAGATTTTTGGGTAAATTGCCTAAAATGATTGACCAACCATAGCCAGTCACTCAACCAAATACCTAACCCTTTCTATCCTATAAAAGAAGGGGTAGGGGTCCCATTTGAAAAAGGAAAAAAATAGTAAAGAAACTCTACCCGATTTTGCATTTCCCTTGCCCCAACCTTTTGCAACCATTGCGTGAAGAGAAGAATATATGAAAGAAGTTGGAGCACAGTTGAAGAGGAGCCCCAGACCAGATTCGAGGAGAAATGGATGATATCACTATTGTAAGTTACCCTTGTGAGATTAATAAAAAGAAGTACTTTTCCCATCCTGCCATATGAGGTTTTTAATGTTTAATATTGATTATGGTTTGATAGAACCTCTAACCCATTAGTTCATATATAAGATGCATGTTTGGAGTTATTTGTTTGTATGTTTGTGAATGAAGGTTAGCTTTGGGAGGAAATTCCTAGTCAAGGAGTGACCAAACGTTAAAGGATCAACATCAAGCACAGAAACTAAGGTACAATAACTTGATCCTTTTAACCTTGTATTTACATATGAATAACAGGGTTTATGATGGGATGATGGTGAGAAGTAGGAGACTTTAGATGGTCATTTATGCATGCATTAAAAAACCCTTAATGCTAGTTCGTAGAGGGAATTCCCACCCACAACAGAACCCCCAATGATTGATCTCTTCTTACAAGTAGAAACTAAAAGGAAACGGTGAAGAAAATCCAAAGCACATTCACTCAAGAGATGATATGAATGGCTAAATGAAATGATTCTTGTATGCTCTTGATGAGGAAAGAGGATCCTCCAAGAGAATATAGGCAGCATAAAAATACAAATGAATTCCTTGAAAGTATAGTGGACCCATGGCCTCTTTTTATAGAAAATATTTGAGGCATTATTCAACCAGTCTTTAGTGTGAACAAGGGGCTCTTTAGGGCACACTTAGGTCTTTGACCAGCCCCCCCACTCAGATTCATCTCGGATTTGGGTGTCAAATTGACTTGGGAGATAAACCAAAAGTGGGTGGAAGGCTGACCCAAAACATAAATGTGTCGTTCTGAGGTGCGCGTGGCTTTTTGCATCCACAGTCATGCATAAGGCACATATGCTCTTTTCTGGAGTTATTCGACTGTCACATGTGTGCACGCTACCTTTGTATCCTTAGCGTATGCTAATTTTTTAACCAGTTGTATATTTTTGTGCCCTTTGGAAATTCATTTTTTTTAGCCATGGATGAACTAATGGTTGTTTAAAGATGTTGGATTCCTATAACCATTTGTAGACAAAATTCCAGTGATAACAGATGCCCCCTGATGTGTGAGGTTAGGAGCATACGTATAGCTGAAATACATCAATATTTCTTCTACTGAGAGTACCTTTGTAAGAAAGAGCTTTGAGGGGGATTTCAATAGAGACCCATTGGAGGGAGAGGGGAGCATGTAGGACCCAAACCTTTCGCAAGGTGTAAAAAATAAAGCTATGTACAATCGAGGTGGGCATGCCCCATACTCATGTCATGTAACTCAAAAATGTGGAATACAATAATTGAAGCTGTGTGTTGGTATAGATGACTGCAATGCCCTCGGGGGCATGTTGATAATAGCAGAGGACAATTCAGATGGTGAACAAACTCTGAAAAGAGGTGAGGACACCTGTAAGAAGTGTCGATGGTACGCAAGTATTCATATCCTAGAAATTTTCAAAGGTCTTTAGTAAATATAAAGAACAACTACAATAGTTGCAAAGTAAGACCCACCGCAACATGAGAAGGTGTTGAATTTGAATGTTGTGGGGGTCAATGACAATAGAGAGAAATCATGGTTCTCTTTGTTCCATTTGAGACACCTTATTGGAAAGGTAATGAGGGTCAAGATATTGTCGCCCCACTGGAAACTATGTTGATGTCAACAGGAACGGAGATGCGATGCCAAGAAGAAAAGGGCTTCATGAAATCCGCATGGTAAGATCAGGGACTGAGGAGATACATGGACGAATTCAAGATATGGTGAGACTCAAGACTACCTTTGGTTGGGTATATTTGTGAAAGATAAGTGGCAAAAACCATGGAACTGAATCTAGTGTCAGGGGAACAACTAGACTCGGGTTAAGTTGTGCCAGAGGCGTGACAAAGTGGAGAAACTCAAATACTAGGGGTACATGGACGATGGGGTACTCAGGGTTTATGGGCGATGTCAACAGGAGTAGAAGGCAATGAATTCCCAAACCAAGGGTGACATGGGTTGTTTTTTCCAGGAAAGGGAGGTCACTGAAAAGTGACGATAAAAACTATGTAAAGGATGGAAACGAAGTCTTTGTACAATTACCAAATAAATAAAGAATAATTCAGGATGAGCATACATATATAGAAACAGGTGCCCTAGTGAAACATGGCTTGGCCTGTGAGGGTGCAAGTTGTGTGGAAAATAGGTGGAGGGTGGGGAGCCCATGGGTGGATTTCTATATTAGGAAGAATGAATGGAGGACAATCTGCAGATGGGAAAACTAACGATGGAGGATATGGAGGGCTAATTATACAGTGGAGGTGCAGTCAAAATGAGAATCCTGATGAGATTATAATGGAGTCCATTATGGGGAGGTTAGTGAAATGAGGAGAAGGAGCATGCGGCTAATTCTCGGGAATGAAAAGACTATGAGGACTCCCAGCCCTAGGGGATGAAAACAACATGAGTGTCAAAGTGTCAGAGGGGACTGTAATGGGACAACTCATGTGGGGGAGAGTGATATCAGTTAACAATACTAAAATGCAGCGGAGGTGTGAGTACTGCAGAGCTGAATGAGGGGACCTTAGAGGCAAATATCGGAGGGTGTGAATGGGATATGCAATTGATATTCAAAGGGAATGATTACATGCCAGTAGCGATTTTATACATGAAATAATCGTGTCGATTTGTGGGTACCAAGTACCTACACACATGAAAACCAAATACCCGACATGAACAATATAGTAAGATAAATCAATATAACGGTTATTTGATAATTTTGAACATAAGCATGAATACCTGGGCGTGATGTGAGAAAATTTATCCTCGAGGGCCAAGGATGGATGGTGGCCCGAGGAGTGTGACTGTGTAGGTGGCAGGATCTTGGTCCCATGGATCATAAAACAGACATTAGGAGCTCCCAGAATGGACTATGGAAGTTGGGGAAAAGGGACTATATATAGATGTAGGGCCCACATGGCCACCTCATTTGTACCTGCTGCTAGAGTGATTGGATGACATATTTGAGGAGATATTTGGAGATTCTAGGAGATCAAGCCAACCAATTCAAGATCAATGTGTTTTAGGTTAGTGGTTGTATCCTCCTGCACGGTAGCTAGGGGTTCCTTTTTTGGGGGGCTTGTACAGATGGTTGTACAAGGGGGTTTCGTGAGGGTTGGCCCTCGAGTTCACGGGAGACCAAGTGTTTTTCATGCAAAAATGAACTGATATAATTTGGAGAGGCACACACAAGGGCACCGAAATGGGGAAAACAGGCACACATGGGATGCATGCCTATGCAAATCACAACAACGCATCTATGCACGGTTGTGTTCCTAACAGTTGTGCATGTGTGCGTAACTATGGGGTGTACAGGTGCGCTAGAATGTGCATCGGTTGATGTGACAAGGGTGCATGGGTGTGATTTTGTATTGCCAACAATTGTGCATGAGTGCACGATTGTGGGGTCAATAGGTGCACATATGTGAGTTCCTGTGAGGAAAAAAGTTGCACCTTTGAGGCAAAGCTTAAGGGTGTAAAAACTACTCTTTTTGGAGATTTTGATGTTTTTATGAGTTGTGATGGTTGATCAAATATTGTACATGTCGATGTAGGCTACAAGTTGACGATGTCGATCCACTGGAGGGAGAGAGACTGGGATCACCTAAGAGAGGTGGTGAGATATGAGGAGCTGATTGTTCATGCTGCTTTGGTAACCTGTTGGCTACTGAAGTTTTTTGAGTGCTCATTGGTGAGGGCATAGGAGTACCTTCTGCAGTTCCTGATTTCCATGTGGATTCCATATTTGTAGTGTTTCATCGTGTGAGATGAGCACCTGGCATTCTCTATTGTAGAGGATGTATACCTTTTGACTGGGCTCCCGTTTCGGGGGACCCTACTGCCTACCAAGCCGGTGGTACTTGGGGATGGGCAGTTGGTTTTCCTAGCCCAGACCTATTGTTCGAGGACTTCATGTACAACTCTATGGTGAGTATTGGGGTGATGGACTCCCTGGTGCATTGGTTTGTTGCATCGATGATTGTGAGGGTGTATGGATCTCTCGTGACTTAGTAGATTAGTACGGGTCAACTGAGGATTATGCAGAGGGCACTGGGGGGTGAGCATTTTCCATGGGGTCTAATGCTACACTCCAAGATGGTGGGGCAGCTAGACAGGTTTTAAGTTGTGTACTCAGGGAATTTTTCCTTTGGTTCCATTTTGGCAGCATGGTTATTGGAGAGGATGCCTACGTTGCACCCGAGATTTTTATTAGATGCCTCGGGTATCCGAGAGTCACAACTGAGGCGGTGGGTGACAATTATGGTTCACCATGGTGGTGGGGAGGGTGGCCATTATTTGATGGTTTTGATGCACATGTGTGGTGTCAGATGCCACATATCATACTTCAATATCCATATTTTGGGATGGACTTTCGGGATGATATGGATATGGTGAGACCCCCTAGAGAGGTGTTCAACCATAGAGGTATGATGTTAGATTTGATGTTTTTATATATAGATAGTATAGCATGTTTGTTATGTATATATTGATGTTGATTCTATCATTTATTCATTGAGGGACCTCGTGGGTATGAGGTTGAGTTGGTCAGAGTGTTGGCTCTTTAGGGGCCTGTGTGACCACAACGAGGAGAGTCACGGGCAGGGGAGAAACGACGATGGGATAATTTTGGGGTGAGGCTCATTGATGATGAGAGAGAGTTCAGGAGATTTCGTTATGATGACCCGGGTGCAGGGCCTTTTCATTCTCCTTTGGTGGGGGTTGGGGGAGAGTTTGAGGATATTCGCCGCCACTTGGAGGTGGTACTACAAGGAGTGCCTGAGGGCATGTGGTCATGTATTCAAGATGAGGGAGTCCTATAGCAGTGTGTGGGTCTTCTGGTGGAGTGGCGGACCGTGGTCCACAGAGCAGTGGTAGTGGGTGCAACGATGACTAGGCGACTGCCCCCATGACCTGAGGGACCCCTAGCTGGTGGGGTACCTCCACCTGAGAGAGGACCAAGTGGTGGAGCAATAGAGGCACCTAGAGTGCCCCTATATAGTTATTTTTGTATGTATATAGGTGTGCAAGCCTATTTTGTATATGGTGTTGCGACATCGATTTTGTACTTATATGAGTGAGATGGTCACTTACCTAGGGGTGTTGTACTTGATGTACTATTTTTTTTTTGTAAACATTGTTGGAACATTGACCGATATATATATATATATGGATATACATGTTTGTATCTCTATGATGTTCACATGTGATTATTATTTTTGTTTATGATGTCTAATTTATATGTTGTGACAGACTGTTGATGAGTTATGTATGTGTAATGGTAGATTGATGGAATAAATGCCCATTTAACACTAGGTTAGCCATATTATCTGTTATTTGATTAAATTGCCTTGGAATATGTGTGAATGTGATTGATTCAAAATGTAGATATAAAAGTCTAAATTGTAGGTATTTGCAGAAGAGTCATGGATTGCGTACATGGTACACATTGTTGAGCTAGAGGACGATGAGTTGGGAATCTAGTAAAATGATAAGGTGATGAATATGGTGATGAATATCCTTAGAAAGCAGCCCAATGAAGGATATGTACCCTTCTTGGTTGTTGGTAGCTAAGCCCAGGCATATGCCGCTGGAGTGGAGCAGTTCATGCGAGGGGGTGTAGAGGGCCCAAGCGGCCAAAGTGAGATTCTGTGTCCAACGGATAGCTCCATCGGTGTAACTGGTGTGGAAGGTTGATGGAGGAGGCATCTGTCAATAACACAAATGATATATTAGACATAAGATATGGAGGAAAAATGAAGACTAAAAACTCTACAAAAAGAAAAAATCCTAGTGTAGCGTGGCTATGCTAAGGCATAAAATTTCTTTAAGTACAACCCGTTGACGGGTTCCTTGATGGGGTGGCCTTTGGGAGAGGACAGGATGTATGTGCCTTTAGTGAGGCAATGTTGGATGATGTAAGGTCCATGACATAATGAATTGAACTTGCCATGGATGAAGGTATCATGGGCGATATCGTAAGAAAGGATGAGGTCACCTTCGTTGAATGATTGAAGGTTGACATGGCGATCAAAGATGTCCTTCGACCACTTTTTGACTTCCAAATTGTTTTGTAATGAAGATCGACAGTCTTCATCCACCGACTCTAAGTTCAGAAAACGCTGCTCCATCAGAGCAATGTCAGGTAATAGGTCAATAGCGATGTGTAATGTGGTAATGATTAGATGAAATGGTCTGAAACCAGTGGCAATTTTAAATTCTATGTGATAATCCCACAGTGTGGAAAACAATATAAGGTGCCAATTGGTCTTATGTTTGTTCAACATGCATTGCAACATGGTTTTGAGGAACTTTTTGACCACCTCTACCTATCCATTGGAATGAGAGTAGTATGGGGAGGCGAACTCATGGAAGAAGCCTAACCTAGAGGAGAGTTCAACGAAAATATCACTCTCGAAGTGTTTACCATGATCGAAGACTAGCTGTAGGGGGACACCAAAGAAGGAGATGATGTGGTTGAAGAAAACATGTGCTACAGTGACAGAAGTGTTGTTGAAGGTGGGCATGGGTTTGGCCCATTTCATGAAATAATCGACTGCCACGATGATGTATTTGTGTCCATTACTAGATGGGGGGTTGCAAGTCATGAATTTGATGCCCCATTTGCAAAAGGGCGCGAAAGTAATGAGTAGGTGGAGAAGAGCAGGTGATGATCTCTCTTTGTTGGCATATAGTTGACATTTGTCACATCGCTTCACAACGTGGATGCATTCGTGAAAAAATGTGGGCAAAAAGTATCCTACTCGAATGATTTTTTGGGTGGTGGACATCCCTGAGAGATGTCCACCCCAAGCGCCAATGTGGAAATCATTCAATACTTTGTCGGCTTCGTCGATAGTCAAACATCGACGAATTATGGTGTCAACCCCTTGGCGATATAAGATATAACTGATAAGGAGGTAGTGAGGGGCCTGATGCCGAATACGTCGATGATCGTCCCTGGAGAGGTGGTTTTCAAACTTCTATGTTTAAAGGTAGAAAGGGAGATCATCGTACCAAGGATCATTTGAGGTGATGTAGAAGAGATGTCGGTCGGCGAAGTCGGTATTGATGGGGGTACTGGTATTATCAGAAGGAAATGTCATAATGAGTTCGGAAAGTACGAGGACTTTCTTTCTTTTAGGTGTTGAAAATTCAAGGTCGTACTCCTAAAGGATGACGATCCATCAAGCAAATTTTCCTTCAATTTTCAGACGATTGAGAAATTATTGCATTGGGTTGGAATCAACTACAACCTTGGTAACTCGAAC